>JAHWFP010256573.1:200002-232135 GCA_023313725.1 Lithobius niger
ATATTATATATAAAAAAAAGATAGTCATGGATTCTAGTTCAATCATTCTAACTGACATAAGTGCGGAACTAATCTGTAACTTGAAAATACCGAAATACCTAAACCCTAAAAAAGAAAAGTACGAAATGGCACTCGTCTCGGATACATATTACAGCATTTTTAATGCACACGTGGGCATTCACGAATATTCGCACACCATAGACTGTAGAACGAACTGGATCAAGGTGCAGATCATTCCCGGTGCTTACAAAATTTCGGACTTGAACATTTTTATACAGTCTATGGTGGAATGAAGTGTTCACGAAAAAAATGCAATCGTTTTAGAGCCAAACCACAATACCTTAAAAACAAACTTGATTATAAATAATCCGGTCTATGGTGTTTCGTTTCCGGGGGGATAAAAACTTAGGAACTGTCTTGGGGTTGCATCAGGGAGTTTATACTAAAACTTAGCAAGGTCAAAAAACTGTGGACATAGTAGGGATCAATACAATTTTCATTCATACCAACATAATCGGGTCTTCCTACGTGAATGACGACATTCAACCTTGCATATATGCTTTCTATCTGGGAGTGCCACCAGGTTATAAGCTGATAATTACCCCTCAAAATTTAATTTATCTTCCCATAACTACCGACAAGATTCGTAATATTCGTATTTGGTTAACTTCTCGAGATAACTAGACAAATTTAGATCGGGAAACGCTCACCATCAGACGTCATCTGAGATCTAAAACACAATTTCGTATATATTAAAAATGAATGTGGGTATCCAAAAGGAAACAAAAAGGAAAATTGGAAGAGAATAATGAGACAATAAATTGCACAAAACAGAGCATTCATCAAAACAAAACAGAGCATTCATCAAATTTCTAACGAGACTGAGAAGATGAGTTCAATGAAAGATTACCTCAATATAAACGAATCTTTACAGCAAGATTCTTCCTTGGAGAGCTATGCAGTTCACGAATATAGTCCGATAGTAGGAACCAACATAACCAACGTCAATTCTGAAATTAGAATTGTCATAGAAAACCAGGCCTTGTTCCTACACATTGCGAATAGTTATCTTTTGGTTAAAGGTAGGTTACTGAACATCTACGGTACTAGTTTTGCCGATGCAGACGTAGTGTGTCTCATCAATAATGGTCCCATGTTCCTGTTTTCCAGCATTAAATATCACTTGGGGGATAAGCTAGTGAACGAGTTAAATTACCCCGGTTATGGAACTTTCATGAGAGGTCTCCTCACGTATGGCTCGAGCGATCAAGCATTGTTGTTGGGTTACTGCTGGGCTATGATGCTGCAGAATCTTCCAGCGCCAGTTTGAGCGATAAGATTGGCTTCAAATTACGATATTCCACCATCATAAAAGAGATGGCTCCTAAAGATACTTCTCGTTTGTCATTACTTTAAAACACTGCATCGGATTTTTTGAAAATTATGACAAGGTGCTGTACGGAGCCAAGCATGTTCTGACATTGTCTAGGGCAAGCAATGACGAAGCAGTATTTAGGGAAGACGCAACGACCATTGGAAATTCAAATTGAGCAGCACGTGCTGCATGTAATGACATCAGACCAACAAGAGCTCAGACTTTTCAGCTACATAGATGGTCGGATGAACGTAGACTTGGGTTTTAGACACTGGCATTACAATACTTGTTTAACTGCCTCAGAACACTAGTTTCAACTGGTGCGTGCTCACTACTTCAGCTGTCGAAAACCCCAGGTGGGTCATTCGAACTCTGCAGACTTGTAGAAAAGATGCTCAAACTATAAATCCTGCAGTATTCAATCATTTCAACCTTCAAGAGGCTCACATGACTTTAAATAATTCTGAACCTTACCCATTCCTGGACTTGAATGTAAATTATGCCAGCAGAGAATACTCGATCCTGTATAGAACACTTTGTCTATTGGCCGAACCATTCTCAACTTAGTCATCTCTTTATAGGTTTTGGAGTTTTTGACGTTTATTGCACAATGTCAGGGACTTGTGCATCGATTCGGTTCGGTTGAAAAAGTCATATCCTCTAGTGGTTTTGGATTGTTCTAATGGTTTTAGATTGTTCTAAGTAGTCAAAGAGACTTTAGTCTGGTACGGTCGACGTGCAAGTGAAATTGAAATTTAACACGATGTGCTGCTCGTTGTTGATTGGAGATATAAAATGAGTTTAAAATTGGATAAAGTCGAACTGATTTACTAATATATATAAAAAAGAATATGGGGAGACAAGTGAAAAGAAGAAAGATTGGAAAAAATGGAGCAGGTTGTTGGTGTAAAGAAGGAAGATCGGGAAACAAGATGAGTTTCTGCCATTGTTGGCATTCCTCTGAATCATCTTAGCTGGTGATGGTGAGACTTAAGAAGATGAAGGGTTCGGGTTGAAGAAGAAGAAACGAAGAATAAAAAAAAAACTCGTGGAAAGGTCTTTACTTAAGGCCACTCAAGGTCTCAGCGATTTTAATAAACCTTTGAGTTAAACAGATTGGCGAAAGTAATGAAAATTCCAAAATTCAGAGGGTCTTTTAGCAAAGACAACTTATTATACCTATGGCCAAAAATGACATTGTGAACTTGGGAAGATTTTGACCATGACTTGGAAGTCATTGGATAGCTTATTCGACCGTTACGGATTAACCTTGTTATTTCGACAGTTTTGGCAACGTTGATCTTCCTCTCTTGGTAGTAAAGTACTTGGGCCCGGGAATTACATACAATTACGGACGAATGCAAAATTTTGACCAAATTGTATGCGGTCACTTTTGCCTATTTTTCCTCAGTGCCTTTTCATAGGGTTTTAATTTTGAGGCTGTTTTAAATACGATGAAATGACCTGGCTATTGGAAATCTGATACGTTCAATGAAAAGATTTCTGATAAAGACTTTTTGAGTTTGATGTCTGATTAAATTTTAAAAAACAATGGATATTAAAAATTGTGATTTCTTTGTTCCAAGCTAGGCGAAAAAAAATCACCAGTTTCTTCCTTCGAACAACAGATGTCCGATTATAGGACCAGCAACGTTTGGGAACACAAACTTACTGTAAAATTTCATCTCTAACGAGGGTTGGTTGTATTATGACAGATTATAAAGGTACAGCAAAACTCTGTGCCAACCAAAATACCAAGCTTTACATATTTTCCGAAATTAGGGAATCGTGGGTAGGGAGACAGTGAATTTCCATGACTTTCAAATCGATATGATCCCTCCCGAGGAGTGGGACCATAGTTTCATAATCTCATCGGTTTTGATGACATTCTTTTAACGAAACAAAAGACCATCGAACTTTACTTCACTCAAGGACGTCATTCTAACACCGATGTGTCTTATTGCAGTCTATCTTATACCAGAATTCCCAAACAAGTAGTTTGGGATAACGCTAATTTATTGATCAAATTTCGCGAGATGAGTTAGGCCTAAAACATTTGCACGAAAATCACGTTGGGCCGTACATGGAATTTTCACATTTTAAAACGTTGTGCGGAATGTGTTGGGACGTTCCATATAGGTTTTGATCGATCCACAAAACGTTAAACGAGGATGTTATAAACGTTCATTTTTGTTCGTAAATATAAGAAAATATTTTTGGATCAACGTTTGGACGAGCGAGTGCAAGAAGAATCTTTACAAGAGTTTTTAAACCCGTTGTTAGTACTTTGAAACCAAGCGTCGTGAAACCAACACCCGCTGCGAGTCCTTTGAAAGTAGTTGATGGCCTTCCAATAAAAAAAAACGAGCGAACATATACGAATTATCTCTCCTGTAAATACCTATAATTCTGAGGACGATGAGGATGGGTGGGAAACTGAATGAACAATGCATGACACAGAAAAGTTTGAATTGCTGGCACCGCCCAGTTTCATCAACCAGTCGACACAACAGTGCGAGATCCTCCCACAAACCGACGTGGAAACATTTTCTGAGGTGGAAAGTGATTGTGCTGAGCCTGGGCAATCTATAGCAGGTGGACTTGGAGGAAATGATACCTTACTCTAACGTAAATAAAGGATTTAACTAACTACCGACTTGCATTAACGTTTTCTTGGGCCATTCCACCTAAATCTAAAACTGGTCTAGACATTACAGAAGCTTTTAAGTGACACTCGAAAGAGCAACATCCCCCTAAAAAATTAGAAGTTGATATAGGTAGTGAATTCTACAATAAAGACATCAAAGCACTACTTAAGCATCACACATCAACATGTACTCTACCCACTTTAAGAAAGCGAGCTAGCAGAATGTTTCGACAGAACGCTGAAAACTCAAATGTGGAAACGATTCATCAGGCAGGGAACTTACCAGTGGATACAAATTATCGACAAGCTAATTTCACGGTTCATTGACACAGTTCACTCTGCAACTAAACTAAAACCCAGGCAAAACCCAGGTAAAAACCAGACGTCACAAATCGTTGTTGAGAATTAAGTCAAAACAATCGTCGAAAAAAAACAAATTTTATCAGAATTGGAGAAACAACGAGCCATCACCGCCAGAGAAAAACGATCGCTTATCAGAATTTAGGTTTACGATAAAAATAAAAATGTGTATAATAAAAAAAAGAAGTCAGCCAAGATGAAATATTGCGTGAAATGTAAACGAGCCACACCTAACCGGCCTAAACCTCCTATTAATAATATCAAAAATAACAGACGTATGGAAGTTTATTTTTGCGAGGTGTGTGGAATGAAAAGAGCTTCCTTCATCAAGTCTGGGAAAGGAATCTTAAATAAAATAGTAGAAAAACATTTACCAGTAGAAGTACATTTGCCCAAATATCAATACTGCAGGCCCAGAACAAAACTAAACGAGAGATTAGCTAGGGGGACCCTGGAATAAATAAACTGGATGAGGCATGCAAAGAACACAATAATGCCTACTCAAAAAGCTTGAATTTAAAAGAACGGCACGTTGCTGAAGAAATTCCTATATCTAAAACTCGTAAAGTACCCAAGGATCCTTCTCTCTTGGAGAGAAAAATTTTCTGTTACGATCGTTCAGAATAGGAGGGGGAAAAACGAAATTGATCAACTCGTAAATAAACTCTACAAACCGAAGCGGAAACATTTTCTGCCACGGAAAGTGATTGTGCCGAGCCTGAACGATCTATGGCAGGTGGACTTGGAGGAAATGATACCTTACACTAATGTAAGTAAAGGATTTAACTACCTACTGACTTGCATTTGTCCAAATTTTCTTGGGCCATTCCTCTTAAATCTGAAACTAGTATAGACATTACAAAAGCCTTTAAGATGATACTCGAAGGAACAACACCCCCTAAAAACTTACAAGTTGAATTAGGTAGTGAATTCTACAATAAAGACATCAGCACTCCTTAAAAGTCACATTATCAACATGTACTCTACCCACTTACAGAAGAAAGCGAGAGTTGTAGAACGTTTCAACAGAACGATGAAAACTCAAATTTGGAAACGATTCACCAGGAAGAGGACATACCAATGGATACAAATTATCAACGAGCTAGTTTCACGGTTCAATGACACTGTTCACTCTGCAACTAAACTAAAACAGAGAGAAGTAACCAGACTTCAAGAATCCTGGCTGAGAATTAGGTCAAAACAATCGTCAAAAACCCAGATTTTCTGTAGGAACTAAACAAGAAGGTTTCACGATTCGCATAGTGTAAAAAACAAACCAGTTACTTATCTTTTAAAAGTTAAGTAGGGTGAACCGGTGCTGGGGAAGTTTCTACGAGCAGTAAATTCAAAAAACTCCAGTTCCAGATTTGTTTTAGTAGAAGTGCTACGCAGTAAGAAAGATGAAGATGAGAAAATGCTTTTATGTCATTAAATGGAAGGGCTACCACCTCAAATATTTGGACGGATAATATTAGCAGTCTTAAAAGAATAGATCCCTAAAAACATAATAATTGTTGGTATAGTGATATGGTGGTTGTCATTCATTTCACATTTGGATCAAAATACTTTATACGTACATAACAATATGTCAGACCGATTTTAAACTTTCGAATGTGGCGTATTTCGCACATTTTTAAGTGTTTGAATTTCTGCTTTCAAGGTGAATTCTAGCCAACACTTCTTGCACGCCACATTAGAGCTCTTTTGTTTTTTGAGTGTCCGACTTTTTCATTCTAGCGGCTTGTTTCTCTAGTCTAACTTGCTTCCGCTCCTCCTTTTTCCGTTCGAGGCTCTTTTTCTTACCAATAGTTTTTTTCTCTAATCTAGCTTTATACTTCTTTGGGCACATGGTAGCCCATCTTTCTCTTTCCAACATTCTCCACCTAACTTTTCTCTCATTCTCCCAAATGGTAGAATCCTCTGCTTTTTCCTACAGTTTTCTCTAATAGGACGGCTTGCCACGCCGCTCTCTCCCTCTCTTCAGCTCTTTTAGCCTCGTTCATTTCATCATTTTCTCTCAATTGAAATGATACAAGCAATTTCTCTTCTTTCTCCTCATCGCTAAAAATGTCTACATCCAAATCGATATCGTCTTTGTATTCTTTCCAAGTGTCTGAATTGATGAGACCAATAGCTAACATATCAGTACCGTTATCCAAGATAAAACGTTTATCACCCTATGCAGATAGGAGGGAATTTGAAACCTTAACAGTACTTTCTTCATGTCCCGTGGTAGAGATTTTTGTCCAAACACCCTTAACTGGGAATGTCGGTGTTTTTAAAACTGATTTGTAGTTCTCGAAGTTCAGGTGATTTTTCACACACACTTTTTGAATCCCTTTAGCTTTATTCTTAAGTTTCTGTTTTGAGAGATTTTATCACATACATTTTCGACCATAACTCTACAAATCCTAGGAAGGGGACACCCTCCATCTCGTACTTTACATTACATAGAACCAATTGTTTGCAATGGAGAAAAGTCTGTAATTGCGGGGATAATTACTCGTATTGAAGCCCTCTTGATCCCGGAGCATGTCCTCGTACATATCTTCCGTTTTGATCTGATAGCACAGACTATTGGTATTTGTAAATAGAGGCCTGGCCGGATTACTGTGCTTGGGTCGAACATTCATAATGGAACTCGAACACGAACAATTTTGAAAGCTATAGAATGCTGAATCCATTGTACCTGAGCAGGTCGCACCAAACGCTTTGAGCTTAGCGGTTAATCTATACCAAGTTTTCTTACCAAAACCCGAATTATTTAATAGCTTTTATCGATATTGAGATCTATATAGTTTTCCATCGAAGGTTTCTGGTTGAAAGCCAAGACCCTTCGGATGTGGGGAGGAACTAATCCAAGATGGCGGTAAAATTTCAAATTCTGGTAATGGAAAACGTACCTCTTATTGTGTACAAGATTTGAAGTAAGTTTAGAGGACGACCTGATCTCGTGATCTATATCTTTGGCCCGTTTTTTCGTATAGAGGAAACGAGTTCTTGCCCAATCTTGATATTCTCGGGAGCTAACAAGTAATCATTATGGGCGTCATGTAGTTCGCTAGGGTACTCCAGATCTACTTCGAGTATATACCCGACGGCTGCATCGTCTGGCACGGTGTCTACATCGAAAGCTCTAATTTCGTCATCATCGAGTACTGGAACTCGCCGTGGGGAAGAGGAGCGTTCATGGAAAGACCATACAAGTTGTTCATGTCCAAGTATATTATGTAAAGGGAAGGTTCATGAGGGTTGATACCGAGCAGGTATTTGTTATTGGCTTTGGAGAACCTATTATGTATAAACGAAACCCTGCCATGTATGCCGGAAAATACTACGTTGTGTTCACTGATCTGAGTGAACAGTTCCAATTTTGATTTGTGCATTCTTAACCCTTTAAGGACGGGTGCGCCCAAATGCGCCCACTGTTTAATCATCGTTTACAGCTCTTCTACAGGTCAGATTGAAAACTTTCAGCCAATAACAGTGAAACTAAAAATGTGATATGAAGGCCAGATCATTAAGGAAAAAAATGACACAAGTTTCATTCCTTTACTTCAAGTGGGTGAGAAGCTATTATTTTTTTTCTATAAGTTCGTTACGAGACTTCAGCGCAAATGCAGTCCTTAAAGGGTTAAGAGTGCTGCCCAACTGAAACTCGGGGTAGAGATGTAGTAGCACGGATCTAATTTATTGTTTTGGAGGCATAGCTTTTAGAAGTCATCGAAAATGTCTGCAAGGAGGAAAACATCAGTCATCAGATAAATCTCGTGGTAGGAACGGTTTTATTAACTCTCATCTTGATCCAGTGGTTAAAAGCCCGCTCGTACTCTTTCCACGCCAACTCCTCGTCTTTCAATTGGGAAAAAAATTATCCTTGAGATGGGAGATCTTCCTGATCAAAAACATATATCGCTCGTGAATTCGAACAGATAAACACCTTTCCGGGTCAGGAGATCTATTGCACATTCTATAGTAATTCCTTCGATGAACCACGCAGCTTTAATTCCAAGTCCAAAGCAGACTTGAGAATCATTAATCTGTTGCCTTTGCAGTTCGCGACCACAGTATCTAATGAAACATTCAAGAAATTCAATCTGTATATAAATCGAACACTGCTCTTTAACCCCGTGTTCATCATACTCTGAAACTGCTCGGTATTCCGACTTATGACGTCAGCTTTCCCTCGAATATATGCATGGCGGGCACTACAAGGTAGATATCGTAACTCTCTAGATTGTGAAATGCAACGGGAATGGTTCTTTGTTCTCGCGCACTAAGGACACACTGTGAGTGAACGGCTACTCTAAATTTTCTGGTAATGTGGCAGTGATCCCTATCCTAGGCGCGAGGGTTGTTCTTCAAACAAAAAACGTGGAAGAGTTTTCTGCAATAATTACAGACCTTGGATGCGTCGAAAAGTAGCTCGTTCGGCTTGGGTGAGATTGAGGGGTAGTACATATTTCAGTAGATTACTGTAAGCTTGTGCCTCTTTCTCCATGCATTTATAGAATACTTGGATGGCGTCTTCTCCCAAGTAGTATTCTCGATTAAGAATCTTCCCGTTTTGACCTATCATGACGTACCCAAAACTGCAAGGTACGTGCAGATGAATTTCAGTAACCAAGCTCATCGAAGGACTGCGGTGAACGGCAGAGATGGTTTGAAGGAGACACTCGAAAGTTGGCGTAGAGGAGGCGGGGAAAGGGTTTTGTCTGTTAAAATGCCGAAACTGTAGAAAATTTTATCCCGTCATCTTAAATCAAGCGCTTGCATGGGATTAATCTTGATGCACTCGTTTCGGTGGATGGTGAGCATCCATTGTTTCCCAAATGCTGTGAAACAGTTTCAACAATAGAACTTTGCACGAGTGCCCAAACCTCAATAGCATAAAAAAACGCAGCGACGTTCATAATGGGCTTTCCATCGTAATTCTTTGAAACTCTGAATCGTTTTTCAAATTTGCAGACTTTACCGAGCTTTGTTGGGTGGGACAGAGAGCTAAGTTCGAGTGATTCTTCAAACTCTTCATAGCCTTCGGATTTAACACTGGTCAGTCCCCAATCTTCCGCTAATGCAAAAAGCACTAATACGAAAAGCACTTTTGATCGTTTACATTTACATTCACAATCACGCCCACCATGGAGTATGTCACCGTATGTCACCGTTCATAAAGTATGTCATCTCAGTTGGCATTCTTTCGGGCCAGAACTACAGAAAGCAGCAACAGTACAAATCAGCCGAATCATCAGTGATTTCATCGGCATTACTGTACACCCTAGTCGCATAGTTTTTTGTCTCTCAAGATTCAGCCGATACTGTAGTACACCTCTACCAAGCATTGAGACCAAAGCTCCCCACACCCAATGCTACGTCGTCAGATGGTAACTTCTGAGTCAACGCACACTTTAGGAAATCGTTGTTAGAATTGGCTAGGTCGCTGTTCAGATTAGGAATGTACTGAGGGTTGTGTCACTGTCATTTCCACCAGTTCAGACCACCTAGGCACTAGCAAAAGCTCGTATTGTGGCTGGAAAAAAGGGGAAAAGAGAAAAACTACAATTCTTTCCTTTCAAACCTAACCTTCGAAGTGCGAGCTCCTTTGTACGCCACTTAATTTCAAGAATGATGACAGTTTCAAACAGAAGCAGTTTAACAGGTCTTACTTTTCTGGCTCCGCAGCACATCATTTATGTATAGTCAGAGTAGTGAAATTTTTTTACACAAATAAAGGTATATAAAAATATAAAAGTGTGACGTCCCATTTTTGACTACCCCCCTCCCCAAGTCACGTTTTGTCACACTTGGCTGACCCCCCCCCCCCCCCCCCCCCCCCTCAAACCATGACCTACTTTATGAATGGTCCCTTAGGTTTGAGAGTGTGTGATAGAGGAATATAAGATGAAGGTCGCAGCGGTAGGTACTCAAACACTCTGACAATTAAGTTGGTTATGTGGTGTATGGCCCAACCATTTCTCCACCTGGGAAAAGGGTCGATTGTCTCCTGGATTTTTTCGAACGTGTCATCTAGCAAAGCAGAAACATCGTTCGGATTATACAACTCGGTGTAGCGGGACCTACAACCTGTTTCAATAAACGTCGTTTCCTTAAAAAACTCAATGCCTAAGCATTACTAACTGCAGCTTACAATTGACCATCTGGTCCAGGCAAACTATCAGCAACAATGTGTGTATGGCCATCCACAATGATACGAGGAATAGTTGAGGATCGTCGAAATTGTCATCATATTGTTGATGCCAAAGTGTCTGCATTTGAGACAGAACAGTTCCAATCCTTGAAACAAACGGGCAATTGATCTCTGAAGCATGCACATTCATCATTGTAAGGGGTAAACGAAGCAAGCAGTCTGCATTAAAAACTGGCCTTGTGGCGATACACAATACACTCGTCTCAGAAAAAAAGAAAAGACAACTCCCTGTCTGGTACTCAAACCCAAGACTTCCCGTTTACTAGCTGGGTGCTCTAACCACTGCACTACTGGGGCGGCTTCTGGCTACAGGATCCAGCTGAGATAAGTAGCTGTTCACAATCTTTCTCACTGGTGACCTACAGGTCACAAACATACATACAAGGAGGGAAAGCAACATTGCTTTTTGGCCTCGACTCCAGAAATAATGCAAGTAGTAAATTAAGAAGAAATCACAAGGTAAAGGGTAAATGAAGCAAGCAGCCTGTGTTAAACAGACCTGCTTGCATTAAACAGAGGAGGCCAAGAAGCAATGTTGCTTTCCCTCCTTGCACTCTAAGTCACTACTGAGAAAGATTGAAGAGCTTCTTAGCTCAGCTGGAGCCTGTAGCTAGAACTCGCCCCAGTAGTGCAGTGGTTAGAGCACCCAGCTAGTAAACAGGAAGTCCTGGGTTGAGTCCCAGTTGGAGCAGTTGTCTTTTTTCTTTCTCAGACTAGTATACCGTGTTTCCTCCCAAGGCCAGTCTTTAATGAAGACTGCTTGCTTTGCTTAATTTCTTTTAAGTTTAATCTAGCTTGAGTTTTGTGTTAATATTTTAAGAATTTTAAAGATGTTTTAAATACTAGTCTAGCATCATAAGCGAGCAAGTATTTGAAAACATCCTTGAAAAGATTTTTTAGCACCATAGATGCACCACAGAGCACGATCACAGAAGCACAAATCTTTGTTGTTGGGCCGTATTTCTCTTGATAAAGATTATTGCACCATGGAAGCACCACAGAGCACAATCACAGAAGCACAAATCTTCGTTGTAGGGTCATGTTTCTCTTGAAAAGATTTTCACACCATAGAGCAGCACAGATCACAATCACAGAAGCACAAATCATCATTGTAGGCCCTCATTTCTTCTTCAAGTCTTCGACGTGTTTCTTTTTAGTCTGTGGTTCCTTAGTGCTATTAGTCGAACTTACAACCAGGGAGTTTTCCTTTTGGACTTGAATGTCAGACGAGTAAGGAAACGAACCCACAACCTTCAGACCAAAGGCCGGAGTCCTACCGCTAAACCGAATGACATTGTGTATGACATGTATGTTCCTTTGTTTTCACTTGGTGTGTAGTGTACAATTAAACATCTCTCCGGCGGAGATTGGAAAAACGTATATTTATATGTATATGTTTGTGTATTAAATGCTACCCATGGACGTTTCCATTAAAACAAATTTTTAAGGCTGTGTCATTATGGCTTAGCGGTAAGACTCCAGCCTTTGGTTTCAAAGGTCGTTGGTTCAATTCCCCGCTCAAGCGATCTGACATAAAACAAACGTAAATTAAGTTTGCATCCGTATTTCTTTAAACACTTCAGAACCAAATTAACTTTCCATCCTGTTGACCACTAATTATGGCATATAATTTATTTAAAAACCTCAGCCATCAGACATAAGCTCACCGTGAAATTCGACTTTCGCTATCCAACGTCAAAAACAAAGACTAATATAGTTGTTTTCCTACTTAGTTGTGATCTAAATATTTTATCAATAGCAAAAAAATAGCATAGCAATAACATTTCAGTTAACACACACCAATTTCTGCTACGCCAGGAATTTTTTAATGACGAAACTTATCAGCTGAAATGCCGTGCAGTGCAATCAATTTATGTTAAAAGGGGCAGGTGAGGAAATGCTGTTGTTCCTCTAGTGGTTAGCTACTTCCCCTCCTCCCTAACTATCAACAGGTGGGAGGGAAACGGTGTTTTTTTACAATATTTCTAAAGATTGAAATACAACTATTACTTGTCAGGGCACAAACACTGCTCGTATTCAACAATTTCCAATCTGATTTGCCGCATTGGTATTTATCCTCACCATTGTGAAATATGCTCACGATACACCTAGATTAGCTAGATTTGATTTGATTTTTTATTGAACCTACTCGGCCTTCAACTACTTAATGTCTACATACATACTAACTCAGCATCCAAATACATTATAAACTGACCAAGCTGCACAAAACAGCCTTTACTAGCCACACAACACAATGGAGGACTTGAACAATGACTTTCATACAATGTAGTGTGACAATTGAATTGGCAGGTGGACCACCAGCATAGTCCTTGATTTTATTCTGAGCCCTGGCACAATGACTTAAGCTCGTTAACTACAGAGCATAATCGATATAGCCATGCTCTCATTAACTACAGACTATAATCGCCATCATTGTACGAAATGGTGTTAGCAGACAAATTATTGGTGACTGCCAAAACGATGAGCAGAAAGAATTTCGTTTCATTCGTGATTACTCAGTTGTACAACTAAGCACCAAATAAAATCGCTAAAGGTATTTATGAAAATTGTGAATATAAATTTTTTTCTAAAACGTAACGTGTATTTTGGTCTAAACGGCCACCGTGCACGAGGAAAAAAACATGGTCTGCATCATTGGGGGGTTAATGTAATTGTGGGGGAGAGGGCATTTGTGGGAGCCACTCACATGTTTGGTCTTCGGTTTGATACGTTTAAAAACAAAGACCAAACACCTGGAGGGAAGCAGGGGGGCACGGGCACAACTAGTAATATAATAATATAAAAGTGACAGCAAGAGCAGAGCTCATAATAACAAAGGAATAAGAATGACAAAAGGTTAAGGGCAGGAAAAAGTGTACCATAACGTATTTTGAATTGCATGGTGGAGGAGGAAGAGACGATGTCGTTAGAGAGATGATTCCATGAATGGACATCCGTAAAGGAGAAAAAGGGTTTTTTTCTGGTTTCAGTGCGGAAGTTATGATAGAAGAGTTAAAGTTGTGACCACGAGTGCAGTGGTTCTGTCACAACTCAAAAAAATGTTCTGAAGGAATGCCATAGAAGTTAAGAAATTTGAACGTTTCAATAGCGTCACCTCTATTGAAATGATCGGATAAGCTTGGAAGTTTGAGAATGCTCAGAAGTTTCTTGTAAGATGTGGAATGTAGTTCAGGGCACCATTTTGTGATTTTTTTCTCCGAGTTTTTTTTCCAGATTGTCAATAGCTTTTTTGTAATGCGGCCTCCAGGCCTGGATGAAGTAGTCCAAGTGAGGACAAATCTACATATATAATACGAAGTACACCGGCCTCATCATTTCGTCATACAATCAAGTACCCACCATGTAGTGCCATTTGTTGACGGGATTCGCCTTCAAATTCTAGTTGGGGCACTTTTCAACGTCCTCTAACAGATGGCGCCACTTACCAAACCTGCCAAGTCGCCGTCTGTTGACAGCCTTGGACTACAATTTCGGGTTATAACACATTTTGTGAAGTCTTCGAAGAGATGGCACCACTTAAAAGACCTGCCGCACCGCTATTTGGATTATACTTTGGCGTATTATTGTGGCACCAAAGCGGCCACATGGAATATGCTATTGTCGGAGTTTGAGCTAAAAAAAAACCTGTGTCTACTAAACGAGACAACTTTAAACCAAACGAGGATAGGTTAATAATTACTAGTGGGCCTCGAAATTGGCAGCCTGATACGATGGAAGGGCGCATTTATTTCCTAAATGCTAACTTCCAGAAAGGAGTTGAATTTCTTTAGTGGGCGGCAACAATCGTGCGATACCGACGTGAATTGTTTCAAATGATTAACTTAAACATAGGATTATTTGCTTACTGAATGCTGGATTTCTCAGTGATAGGGCTTTTTTTTAGCTTTCAGTCAAACATATGCATGGGACTTTTCCAGGGCTGCACCAAAGTCACAGGGCAGTGTTTTTGGGGGAAGGTGAACCAGTGCACGTACCGAAGTGAATTGTTTCAAAGAACTAACTTAAACATGGGATTACTTGCTTACTGAACACTGGATTTGTTTTAGCCTTCAGTCAAACACACGCATGCGACTCTTCCGGGGCTGCACCAAAGGGGAAATATCACACGGGGCGGTGTTTTCGGGGGGGGGGGGGCCAAGGGTTGCAGTGCAAGTGTGTGTGGGGGCAAGGCGCGGTACCAAAGTGAATTGTTTCAAAGGATTAACTTAAATATGGGATAACTTGTTTACTGAATGCTGGAGTTATCTGTGAAAGGGTTTTTTAAGCCTTCAGTCAAACATACGTATGCGACTTTTCTGAGGCTGCACCACAGAGGAAATGTCACGGGGCAACGTTTTCGGGGGGGGGGGGTGCTAATTGTGGGGAGAGCGTATGTGGGAGCCATTCACATGTTCGGACTTTGGTTTGATAAATTTAAAACCAGAGACCAAACACCTGAGGTGCCGGAGGGAGGTGGAGAGATATTCAGAACCCACACTATGGGAGTGCAGGAAAGGGGTCCAACAGGGTGCGGTGGGGGAGCAGGGATGTGCCGGTGTGTGTAGGGAGTTTGCAGCATGCGCATGGGCACAACTAGTAAATATCTTATAAAGGGAAGCAAAGAGAGGGTTATTAAGGTAAGTAACAGCTTCAAATATATAGTTGGCAGTAGCTATAGCCTTTTTTTGCTACAGTAGCACGTTGTAAGTGGAATTTAAGCTTATCGTCAACCAATACACTAAGATCTCTCACAGTCTCTTCAGGGGAAATTGCAAGGTCATTTTGAGTATAAGGGAATTGATTGTTGTTAAAGCCAATGTGAAGAACAACTGTTTTAGAGATATTGAAACTCATCAGATTCTCTTTGGCCCATTGCACATTAGAATCAAGGTCTGACTGCAGTTGAAGATGATCATCAACAGACATAACAGTGCGAAAAATTTTAAGAGCATCAGAAAAAAAGAAGACAGACTGTGACGAAGGTGTAGTAGAAGATCAATAATGAAGATGTTAAATACGGCCCCTATGACGGGGCCTTGGGGAAGCCAGAGGGGTATTAGACCATCCAGAAGAAGATCCAGGAATAGATACTTTAAAGTGACAATTGCAAAGGAAACTTTCAAGCCAAACAATCAGGAAGGGAGGACGGTCGAGTTTCTGCAGTTTGATGAGTAGGATGGAGTGGTTGACAGTGTCGAAAGCTTTTTTGAAATCAATGTAAATAACATCGCAGGAAAGGCAGTAGTCGACTGCAGCAGTCCAGTGATCAACAGCAGTGAGGAGGTTGGTTAAACAGGATTTGCCTTTAACAAAACCATGCTGGGAGCTAGGAGTGAAATTTTTGTCATTAAGGTGCTTAGCCAAGAAGCTGGTGACAATTATTTCAAAACCATGACCGAACCTGGTAGGAAAAGTAACTAGCTGGTAAAGATGATTGTCATGCTTAGAAGAGAGAAATGCATGTGATGGGTAATCATGGGGATCAGTGCTCAGATTGAACTCCCAGTTTACTTTCGGCAAATTAAAGTCTCAGAGAACCCCAGTATGGTAGTTTTGTGGAATGCACTAGATTTCTTGAAATAATGGATAAAATCTAGCTGACTGGCAGGAGTAATTTTTCCTGGAGTCCTACACATGCAAACAATACGTAAAGTGGTGCAGTTTGAAGAGAACTAATCACAGGTAAGTTCTTCCCAGAGAACAGAAGGATGAACAGTTGATGAAACAACCTGGCAAACGAGATGGTATTTGACATTAAAAATAATTCCGCCTTAACCAGACACAAGTCGGTCCTGTCTAAACGTTTGCTACCCAGGCATTGAAAATAAACAATCAGGTTCAGTAGCACAGCCAAAAGTTTGTTGTGCTTATTATATCTGGATTGTGAACACTTGCAACACTAGACATTTCATTAAGTTTGTTGTGATGTCGTTTGCATTGATGGAAAAAATGGAAAAAGGTGCACCAGGAGTGAATGTTAATGCAAAGTGATGTCCTCGTCATCAGGATTATCAAGATATAGGGACAGGTTTTCTGCGTCAGAAGAAGAGATGATCGACTTATGTTCACTCCCCAGATCATGAGTATGTCAGCTAGATGGTTGGTCGTAGTTGTGTTTTCTTGTTGGCGTCATTTCGGATTTGCTGATAGTTGGGTTGAGGAGACTGTAGTTTCCTTTGCGTGATTTCTGTTCTTGGAAAACATGTTACGAAAGGAACCCTTGAGGGACCTGTGGCTGCTGCAAATTATGCTTTTGGTTTACTTGCTGTGATTGCTGGGCTTATTGTTCTTATTGTGGATGTGCCTGTGATCCTGAGCTTGACACAATGAGCACAGCTGTTGAAGTGGCTGCAGTTGATGGTGTGGTGGCAGTCGATGTTGCCACTTTTTCGATTTTCCCATGAAGGGCATGACAACGATTCTGTCAGGCCAGATGTCAGGGTTTAAAAGGAGTTGAAACTGTGCATGGTTAACAGAATTGATGCAAAAGGAAGAGTACAATTCAGGAAACAACGTTTAGTTTCCTGCAATGAACTTTCAGGCCAGTGGAATTTAAAACAAAACGAGCAGTACTCGAAATTATAGTGTCTGGTGCAAATCTTGAAACAAACACACACCGAATCTCTGATTGTTTGGACTGAATAACAGTAACTCCAGTGTTTTGTGTGGTCCTAATTTAGGTAATGAGCGGGAGTTGTTATGTGGATAGATTTATGTTGTGTTCTAAGCAGTTGTTTGAGGGCTGGATGGTTGGGGTATTTGTTGTTGGTGAGCGTTACTCGGTGGGTTAGAACTGTTGTGGATTCAAGGCGACTTGGTGCAATTGGTATAAGAGCGCTGGGTTGGATTTCGCCTGGCTGTGATGTTGTTTTCATTTAGATGGCCTAAAGCTTATTAGCTCTATTTTGGCGTTTGTATTTAGATTTCGAAGGTAATACTGAAATTCGGTACTAGCTTTGCCGTCAAATTAGCTATCTCTGCCACTTTCAGCTTAGGTTTCGCTAAGACGTCGGGCGCTCTGCAAGCCATTGAGGATAAACGAATAGATGGTAACCTTTGTTTAGGGAATAGTACAAATTGGCCATGTTCCAAGTGCAAGTTGAAGCGTATCAGGCTGACTTTTTTCCATTAATTTTGCCTAATGAATTCGATTTGATGATAGGATTTTCATTTGATGGGTTGCTGCATTTGTTGGGAAATTTTCCAGCAAAATTTGTGCGTTTGATTGGGTGAACTGGAATAGCTTTAGTGACATCGGCTAAGGTATCATGGCGACTGGCCTAAGGGCAAATTTGTGACGAGGACCATGTCGTAATGTTTGAGCAAGTATTTGGGGTTAGAAAGTGTTTCGTGGGTCAGGTTGTAGAGAACAGTTTCAAGTAAATCGTGACCCCTGGCAACGTCGACAAGCATTTGATCACGATCCAAGAGAGAGGAACCGATCGGATGGCACATGTCACAAAAAAAGACTGAACTTGAGTACACTTGTAGATAAGATGGTGCAAAACACGTGATGCTGGCCATGGCACAGGTTGCAAATAACAGTAAAGTCGGTAGTTTTTAGCTGAAAGTTGCAGTACTTACAAGCTAAGGTAACAGAAGCCAGTCTGGTGCGACTGACGGTGAATGACGACTGGTGCGACTGACAAACCTTATCACCTCATCAAATCTTATCACACACAGGTCTCGAAGCTTTCAAATGCAGACAGGGTGCACCATTGGCTGACTTCCTAACCCACAATCAACCAACCGATACCCAGTTTGTAAACTAGGATTGGTGTTAGTGGGACTTCCCCTTTCTAAGTTCCTTACCACTGTTTGTGGTTAAACTAATTTATTATTATTAAACTAACAGTTACAGTCGACACTTTCACCAGAGTGCAGCTTGCGTCTATCGGAAATTGCCCAGTGGGTTCATTGGATTGGCTTACTGATGATGTTTTTGAAATTTTAACAAGAAATTTTACGTTGTAATTTCGTTATGAGTTCAGTAACCATCTATTTAAACAACCGCTTTACAACGAAATGCACCTCTCCATCAAAACATCATGCATTAACAGTATAGCCCACGCTAGCTAATCAGTTAAATTACGTAATTTTATTGCCATTTCAACACTGGCTTCGTGGTGCAGCTGGTAAATCCGTCGTATCTGTAACTGTGAGATCACTGGTTCTAATCTGCGAGTGTGCGTTTTTTTTTATTTAGTTCTGTTTTAAATTGGCTGTACGGTAATATTTCAAATGCTTCCATGTTTTTACAGCAGTTGTAAATTTTTTTTGCTGGATGAATAACAATAAAACCAAGATATTAGAGGGAAAAAACAATCTCGATCTTTCACCACCACCATCTCGGCCCAAATTTCGATCACATGACTCGTATTCACCTCACTAACGAACGCTCTACTATAAAAATAAAACCATAATCAATTCGGGCTGATGGTAACTCAATTCGCAGCTAACGACGTTACCTCTCCAACCCCAACACTTCCATCACGATTGACCTTCCCCTTCACCCAATACCCCGCCACACATTTCCCCTTTTTTTCCCTATGTTTTCTTCCCCTGGGTTTTCTGATGTAATGGGACAGCCCAGTCACGTTTTGCCTCTACTTGTATTACATATGCACAATCCTTTGAGTCTGTAGCTGTGTTCTTGTGTCGTCATCGAGGCAGCACAAGGTAGGCATTTTAGTTCCTCATTGTTTACCTTCACAGCCTAACATAACCATACTCCCATAGTACAGGAAGCATATATTGTAACCATCGATGTTCCATAGACACATGTGACGCACTGACACATGCGACCTGTAAAGTTAACTTAAGGCAATGTTACCACGAATAAACGTCCTTAATGTGTTAACCTGCAGCAGTGTAAGTTCTTCTCACTAGAGTAGTAGTAATGTAGCTGAACCCACAGATGTTACCACGCAAGTACATCACAGTTCTGTAGTTGACATTCTGTGTAATCCAAATCAATGTAATAAATGTCGACTAAAGCAACATAGTGTCTGGAATTTCCCATCTACACACACTTACAGTTCTAAATGAAAAACTGACTCAGGAATTAAAAAACGAATAAATATTATGAACTACTACAAACAAATTGAAATGAAACAGTATGGTGCCCTTGTCGACTTGGGTGAACTACGGAGGTTCTTTAATAGTTCAAGAGAATACTTAAAAAACTTGCTTCAATTTGTGGTGCCTGTTGGACCGTAACGGTGCTTATAGACCAGAAGCCATCCTCATCCTGTCTCATGGTCAGGTGACATCTCCCAAAAAGAAGGGATTGCCCAATAATATAATGGGTGTTTCCAGAACACTTCTCTATTGATCAACCATTTAAGAACTGGATTTAATTTTTGGTTATTTCGTTTGGAAGGATATCGAGAGAATTAACCAGCTTGAATTAATAAGTGTACCTACAACCTGTTAGGAAATGCGAACACTTCATTTTAGAAAGTTCTAAACTTCTAATCTTGTTTCAGAACTTGGGTTGAAGGTGTGACAAATTGTGCTGTTTGCCATTGATTGTCGACGAATATTGTATCTTTGGATGAATTGAAAGCAATTAATGGTACTACGCATTTTTGTAGGTAAACTCTAAACTAAAGATATGTTAAGTTACTTACCCGAAATAACATGGAAGACAATTGTAAAACAGAAGGCTATTTTGAAAGAATTTATAAAAAAGCATACCACAAATGTGAACCAAATGGCACTCCATCCAAACATAGTCATGGTTATAAACAATACACCTAATAAAAAAAAAATGTAGTTTAATGACCCACAGCAAGTAATAATATTAACAAAAAAAGACAACATAGTATCTACTAATTCAACACAAGAGCATGAATAAATTAAAATAGTTCATCTAGCCACTAACACTTTCGGTACACATACTGCTTCCTCTTTAACTGAAACAAAACTTAGTAAACAATTGTCTAACATTTAGCTTCCATCGTAGTTGAAAGGCCACATGTAGACGTTGTAAAGGAATAATCAATGTTCCCAGTGGAGTTTGGCCATAGGACCTCTGATAATTTTTTTTCTTCTCCTCCCAATGTTTACTGCATTCGTCAATGTCTGTCTGTCATTTTTAAGCATGATTATTATTTTTGCAGTTCTTAAAATGTAAGCATGCAATATGTTATAATACTAGCTACGAAACCACTATTTATCCTGAAATAACTTTGCTTAGAGAATCGACACATGCCTTAAATGACAATACTGAGACAGTCTTTCATGATAGCTAATCCACTTCAGTGCTTGTGCTACCTAGAGCGGGATCTTTTTAAAATTCTGATGTATACATACTTCGGTATATAATTCAATCTCCCATCCTCTTGGGTCGGAGAGTAAGCCCCCTCACAATACGAATGAGCTTTGCTTTAACAGCTCATTTCATTTGGTGGTGTGGAAGGTATTTACTACATTTAAAAAAATTCGAAAACATTATCTACTTTCTCTGTCTTCTTACATTGGTGACAGCATGCTTTGTGACAATTACGAGCATGTTTTTAAAATCTGGTCACCTGCACGACACCAGCACTACATTGTTTAAAATTGACGAAGTCAATTCCCGGCACGAGTAACTATTACGCAACGTTTTTGCTGGCAGGGCACAATTTAAAAGCAAACACTCTGTTGGGTTACGAATAACGAATACAATTTGTACTGCGTAGAGACAGCTTGCCCACGCTGTGTATTAATTTGTTAGCTTTGTTAAAGATTTAGCTTATCAGGCACCTTTTGGACTCATTTGGGGGTGACCCGAAACTCCTGTTGGCTTTTCGGTTTCCATTTTAGTTTCGCAACTGGTGAAATCAATGCTCTGTATTTGCCAAAACGTTTTTGAGTGGGCTTGGGTGTTGAAAAAGTTGCCACTGGCAATCCTGCACTTGCTGTGTCTCTAATTTCCTCATTAGTGTGCTATCCTCTTGAAACAAAGTGCATAGAATGGAGTCGGAAACTGCGTTGCCCTACTCAACCACTGATGCTGACATAGGGGACCACCGATGCTAACATGGCAATCTGGCTTCGGTGATAGGTTGTTTCTTGCCGCGGATGTTTGCTCATTATTTCATATTGTTTTAGAACTCATCTTAGGCATCAACAAAGCAGGATGACAGGAACCAATAGATATACGGCTTTGTTTGCTTTGGGCGAAATCACCTCGTGAATGGCGTTTCCGTGTGTGTCATTGCCCAAAGAATGGCTATTTATTGTTTTACCGTGAAGTTGATTATTAACGGGATTTTTAGTTATATCCCAAGTCGCTGAATTTTGCGCTGGAATCGACAATTGCTGGCTTGAATCTGCAATGCTTTCTACCACGCGATTGCATAAGTGTTCACGATGTTAACGAATTTGAACATTAGCCTCAATTTAGACATATTTATCGCCCCAGGTAGCCACAGTTTATCGGAAGTATGGCGAAAGTTACGGTACCAAACGGGGGTGTTTAGTTGATAGTTTAGCAACTTACGGTGCTGTGTGTTTTGAATTTGCTTGTGCTGACTGATTTTAACTTTTGCAATGGGGCCAGGTATTGCCAAATCTTAGCACGATTTAAATTTACGATTGAAATATCACTTAGCTGAAGTAGCTGGAGTGCTAGCAAAGAGTGGGATTTGTGAATATTCCACATATGCATTTACACTGTCCTTAATTCCGAGACCATTGCACCTTGAAGCTTTATAGACCCGTTTGAAACACAGGGTCACATTTCCTTTCGTCATTTAATGTAATGTTCATTAACGCTCAGCCTTTCATTTAGCTAATGAAATACCGATTTCAAATTGCTTTACACTTTATGGGCCACCAAGACCTGTTTTGGACTCCCTTCCTTCCCCTTTTATTACCTTTTGCTATGTCACCCCCAGTTTGTATGTACTGTTTCCTATTCATCCCTGGAGCCGATGTCTTTGTTTGTACGACCTCCCAAAAAGATACTTAGCCTTATTTCTACGTAACTTTTACCCGTACTTTCCTACTTGCCGGAGCACTTGCTACGCGACAATACTCATGTTCATGCGACTAATTGTTTCTTCCCTTTCTTGTCCTCCATATTTTGCTCTTGATGTTCTGTATGCTCTTCTCCTCGATGTATGCCGACTAGGACGGCTGTAAATATGTTGCCTTCTGTCCACTGTATTTTGTACGACTTGGTCTGACCATCTTACCCATTTTGTAATCTCTCTGTGAAGAGAAGGACCCTCAAGCATCCGTTTTGTCAATGCAGTTTACTGTAAGTTACGAACCTTTTTCATAGTTAAGACTATTTTGGGGCCCCAACAAAAACCTTTGCCGTAATATTTCCCGTTCACCCAATGAACGTCCAATATTAACTTTCGAACTTTTGCTTATATGTTGGACCCAGTCAGAACGCAACTTAATTATTTTTCCCTCCTTTGTAAAGCCGTCATATTTTACCGTGGGTATTAAATCCGTACGAGTGCTGCGTATCTGCTAGTTTATGGTAATTTTCCCTTCTTTGTGCATCACGTAGCAGCAAAATTTGTGCGTATCCCGGACTTCATCTCCCATCCTCACGATTTGGAGTAAGAATGATAAGACTTTCCTCATAACCCTCCATTTCTTTCCAAAATTCTTCACGTAAATCTCAGCGAACCAGTTGACCCATGGCAAAAATGCAGGGCCGGTTAGGTGCCTTATGCCCTTTGACTTTAACCAATTTTGAAACAGGGCAGAGGTCCATTGCGCACCATTGTCTGTCACAAAACAATCCATCAATCCGTATTCCGCTATGTGGGTATTTAAATTTCTCAAATGACTTTTTCAGAAGTAGTTGTTTTCATTTTGTGAACGAAAGGTATTTTGCCATACGCATTGACCATATTAAGAACATGAAATTGTCCAAGGGACCTAAGTAGTCGGCGTTGAATCTGGAGTTTGCTTTTAGAGGGTATACCCAAGTGTGTTTGGGACCAGGAATTTGATTCTTCTTGAATTCTTGGCAGTTTGCACAAGATTTAACTTTTTTCTCTATAGCTGCGTCAATAGACTGCCACCAGATTTTTGCTCCCGCTAGACCTTTCAATTTCATAATCCCTAAGTGAGAACTGTGTAGGTCACGAAGTATTTGTCTTTGCAAAGCTGCAGGGACGAATACGATTTCCCCAAAACAGTGTACTGGATTCTCCTGTAATTTCAGTGCATCGAATGAAATATGGCAATAAATCTGGATCATCACAGTGACTAGGCCATCCATGGTGAACATATCTGTAAACTTTGCACAGAAGGGGTCCTGACGACTTTCCGAAACCTGAGTTTCATTTAAAACTGGTAGATTAGTTAGTTATATTGCTCCTCCTCAACATTGGGAAGGGGGAATCGCGACAATGCATCCACATTTACATTTTCACTACCTGGATATGCTGAAAATCGTAAGAATACCCGTTCAGAAGGATTAATAATAATAATAAAGTTTCCTGTTCATCTCTAGGAACCAGGGTGGATGGGAAGGGCAACATTCATTGCCACTGATACCCAACCACATTTTAAACAAAGTTGTGGAACAACTGATCATTGACACATTAAAGGAGTAACAAGGGCAGATGAAAAAAAAAACAACAAAAAAACCGATTAAAATGGACGGGATAAAAAGGGTTGCAGATTAAAATCATTAAGTTTACGCTTGAAAGTCTGTACCGAGCTAGCCGAGACAATGTCTTCCGTCAGTGCATTCCAAACAGGTGCAACCCGGACCGAGAAAAAAAACTTCCTACAATCAAGACGGAAAGGTGGTAGCTTCAGTTTAAGAGAGTGGCCACGGGTTTTTGTGTTTCCAACCAATTTAAAAAAAGGTAAACAAGCCGCTGGCACATCATTCAAAATGAGGTACACCAGGGCAAGATCAGCCCTTAAACGGCGCAACTCAAGAGTTTCCAGACCCAACAACCGAAGCCGTTCACAATATGGTTTATTATGTAGTCCTGGGATAGACTTAGTGTAGCGGCGCTGAACTGATTCCACTCGGTCAATATCCGAAAGCTGGTTTGGTGACCATACCTGGCTTGCGTATTCAACAAGTGGTCGCACGTAGACCTTGAATGCCCAGGCCATAATCGAGTGATCTCCAGAGGAGAAGCAGCGACGCACAATCGCTGCACGACGGTGGGCTTAAGCACTAATTTTATCACAGTGGATAGAAGGCTTTAATGAGGAATGGAACCAGATTCCTAAATCTTTGACAAGTTCAACAGAATTCAACTTCTTGTCATACAGATAATAGTCAAATTGAGGCCCATTTGTGCCCACAGTGAATCGATGGCATTTGTCGACGGATAATGGAAGTTGCCAGTCAGTTGCCCAATTTGAGACATATGTTACGGCATCCTGAAGGTTCAGATTATCAATAGGAGAAAGGATTGGTGTATGTTGTTTTAAATCGTCCGCAAACTTCTCTTGGGATACCGATGAAGAATTTGGAGTAAGATCATTCACAAACAGGACGAACAACAATGGGCCCAAAACCGAACCCTGTGGTACTCTACTAATAACGTTGCATTTGGCGGAACTAACCCCCCCAAGTTTAACTTGTTGGGTGCGATTTACGAGGAAAGCAGAAATCCAGTTTAGAATATAATCTCTAAACCCAATAGCCGAAAGTTTGGAGATCAGCTTTGTGTGCACCACAGATTCAAAAGCCTTTTTAAAGTCGTAAAAAATGACGTCTGTTCCAACACCAATATTCATGGACTCTGACCACTTGTCCAAAGCGAGCAAAAGTTGATGGGTAGTTGATCTGCCTGACCTGAAACCAAACTGGTCATCGAGAATGATGTTAAAGCGATCTGTAAAGGTTAACATGTATGATTTAATTATGGTCTCCATGACTTTACAGGGCACCGTGGTTAGTGCAATAGGTCGGTAGTTTAATGGGTTTGAGGGATTCCCTTTCTTAAAAATAGGGACAATATCCGCATCAAGCCAGTCCTTTGGCAGAACGCCAGTAGAAAAGGACAAGGAGAAAATTTTTTTGCGAGGATATGTAATATGAACAGCAATTTGTTTGTAGAAAAAAGCTGATAGCTTATCCGGACCGACTGCATGACTAGGTTTGAGGTGATTTAAGACACCTAGGATGTTTAATTCATTGAAGTGCAGATCTTCCCCGGTACAAAAATGTTGGGAGTCAATTAAAGTTGCTGGGATTCGTATATTGTTCCCGTTATCAGCAATTCCATTCCTGGAAAATTCCTGCATTAAAAGATTTGCTTTGGTCAGCTCGCAGGCAATTAAATCCCTATTAACATTAAATGGTGGAATTGTGCGATTTATGTTTGTTTTTTTCCTGTAGAAGCGATACAAGGCACTCAGGTTACCTTTCTGCAGTACACGCTTTTCAGCAGAGCGGCATACATCCGTGACCAGTGCAGCATATTGTTTTTTACACGTGGCATATGAACGCTTCAATTCCAAGGTAGGATTTAATTTCAATTGGTGCCAAAGTTTGAGTTTTACATTGTTAAGTTTGGTAACTTCACGATTTTGTTCATTGCAGCGTTTAGTTTTCCGTTGATGGTTGAAAGTGCTTCGCTCCTTAAGTGCAACGATTGTATTGTGAAATGCAGCCCACGCCTGATCGGCGGTGTCGCAGCCAAGGAGAACAGAATCCCAGTCAAGTTCAGCCAGGCAAGACCGCAACTTCACAAAATCAATTCCAGGAGTCGGACAACTCCTTGTTGTCTGTTCAAAATTAATAGTTTTGAAAAAGACCATGTTGTGGTCGCTGGTGCCCAATTCGGGACCCACTTCCACATCGAAGATGGTGCGAACATCGTCAACCAGGATAAGGTCGAGAATACTAGTCCCCCTAGATGGAGAAGTAACAAGTTGTGTCATTCCAAGTTCCGAGACAACGTCAAGGAACTTTTCATGCACGCGGCTAGTTGCACCATCCAAGGACCAATCGATACTTGTCTGGTTAAAATCGCCCAACACAATATTTGTGTACATATTATCTGAGCAGGTTTTAAAAAAGTTCAACATATAGTCGATTTGTTCCTCGTTATTACCATCTGGCAAATAACCAAGGATAAAATTCAATTTTGCCCTGGGAAGACGTAAAGACATTGCCTCAGCATTTTCAGCACAACGAAAGAGTAAGACCGAAATGTTACGTTTAAATACTAAGGCGACTCCCCCGCCCCTCGACCCACGATCCCTACGAATGACAGAATATGGGTGGTTGTTTGTAATCATAGCGTCAGTTACAGAATCAACAAGCCACGTCTCAGTTAAAAAAAAAAGGTCGAATTTGAGAGTTGATAAAAAAACAGTGAAAAGCCGGCAAATTTTTCACGATGCTGCGACAATTTAACAGCACACACATTAGGGGTTTTTTGGCGTCACAACCCTGAGTAAATGCAGGATAGTCAGGTTGGATTACGTTTGAGGGACAACTGCCGACTCTTGGAGCAATTGTTGGGAGATGACAAGGTCCCTTTAATCTTGACAGTTTTCCGTCCGACATGTTTTAATCTCCTGGTGATCGAGGATGCATTTTAGCTCGTTAAGGAGCCGAATCTTTCCCAATTTAGTAAGGTGGAGTCCATCTTGACTTAAGAGGTGGCGATTTTTTAAAAGTTCATGATCAATGACGACAAAGTTGAGATTGGATTTTTCGCACAATACCCGTAATTTTTCATTTGTTGTAAAAATATCACGGTCATAACTGTAGTTTTTTTCTGCCTGGTCTTCGAAATAGTCCAACAATAGTCAATTTGACCAATGGTTTGGCCTGAGCAATCCAGTGTACGATGTCATCAATTTGTTTTACAATACACTCAGGTTTGTCGATACCGATGTTGTTTGAGCCGATACAGAGCACTACGTTAGATGAAGGACTAGCGTTTTTTAGCAATTCCGCAACGCATAGATGCAGTCGTTGAGTTGTACAGCCTGGAAGAGTCCAAGTTCGTGACTTAGCATTATTATTAAGCCTCAAATTTCTAGCATGAGAGTCACCCAAAATATGATATTCTAGGTGTTCATGTCATGAATCAAAGTTATCAAGTGGTGGTTTAAAGGGTTCACTTCGTGAATTGGCTAATTGGTCACTCAGAACATTTGGCTTGGTAGTAGGGTTAAAAAATTCTAGCCTATTTACAGCTTCAACGTCCCTCTTGATCGTTGCTGGATTGTTTTCGGCTATTTTATGGTGTTTGTGAGCCTGCTGTATCGATGTCACTGTTGGGCGATTTACTGGCGAAGTTGCAGAACTTTTGTTACTTTCAACTTTTTTTTTTTTTTTTTTTGTAGTTGTTATTTCTGCGCACGGTAATATTTGGTGGTAGGAAGTCACCTGGCACAACATTGTTTGCTGTCATAGGATGAGAAGCGAGGAATGTCCCAGCCAACCCACCTCCCCCTCTTTCCCCCTCCCCCAAAGTGTGACTTGGGTGCTGGACCGAGTCAAGGTGGGAGGATAGCAGATGGGCTGCTCCCTGGTTGTCCACACTAACAATGGTTTTAATTATTAGGTTTGGTGCACGGGGGGGTTTTGAGTTCACGGAGTCTGAATCACACAAATTCTCTGCTAACTCCACCACCGGTTTTTGTTGTGCGTCATTAGTTTCCTGGTGCAGTTTGGACAGTTCGTCGAACTTGACAATAAGTAAGTCAGTCACCTTATCGATAATTCTGGTTAGACTATTTTCCATAAGATTTGTAAAATCAGATCCCAGCGAATGTTGTAGTTGCTGGAAACCGGAGGAAATGATCGACTCCATATTGGCCAGTTTCAGGTGATTCTGAGGGGTCTGACCTTGTGGGAATTTGAATTCTGTCTTACGTACTGGCATAAAATGTGACGTCGCAGAAATTCCAAGACCTGAGATAATTTAAAGCATTAATAGTAACATTGCTGCACGTATGCAGATGACCACCACAAAAGATCAAGTGATTCAATTTCTTTTAAATCAAGGTCTTTTTCCAAATTTGACGAATCAATAGTTTGTTTAATACGTTCCACCGACTTTGCCAGTAAGTGATCTTGGCCATGGCATGTTTGCAAGAAAAAAGGGGTCCGCAATAAATTTGTAGGTGTAGTAGCAGGGTCAAAATACATGGTATCCCTCTTTTTTTTTTAACTTGTTTACATCAAAAGCCTCAATTTGTGTATCGGGTAGATCCTCAGCATCATCAACTTGGATGTCATATTCTAAACGCTCCATTTTACACAAAAACCAAGAAAGTTGTGATGGCACCTTAAAGCCTCCGTAGCAGAAATTGTCAGAATGGGACAAGTAAGGTGTCTCTGTACGACTTCCGTAGTTGCACAGTCACTGGCTAGACGTCGGTCACAGTCAATGATGCAGCTCCATCCAGTCTCTGTAGTTAAAAACGAGCCAAAGGTCAGCAGCGGTAAACGATCGTCGACCTACTCGCCGCCATGTTTTTTCCATCTATTTCCATCCATGTTTTTTTTGCCCAATGCTGACTCTTGCTGCTGCTATTTAAGGTATTTCTTTCTTAGAATCACAAATCCATAAAAGGTCTTTCTGGTGAGATTGCAATATAAATTTCTTGCCGTACAAATACTCATGGAAGTGCTTTACTTCCCAGGTCACGCTCAAGGCACGTGATGGTTAGGCCTGTTCCGCTTTTCTGAGTTTACATGAAGCAAAAGCGATAGGCCTAGGTTCACCATTTGGCATTAGATGCATCAGGCTACAGCCTACCCCATAGGGACTTGCATTGTACACTAGTTTCAGTTTCTTTTTGGATCGTAATGAACTAACCCATTTGACTCTTCTTTAACTTTCTCCAAAGCTTGGCCGCATTCTTTTCCCCAAACTCATTTGACTTTAAGGCTTAACAACCCAGTGACTGGAGCCAGAATGTGAACCAATTTGGGGAGGTATTTGGAATAATGTTTCACAAAACCAAGATAGATTTGAAGCTCCTGAGTATTTTTTGGGTTGGGAGCTTTGGTGATAGCTTCGATTACCTCTGGCATTGTATGCAATCCTTCTTGTGCCCCAGGATTTTAATTCGGGGTGCGACAGGTTAACACTTATCGATGCCCAGCTTAGCACCTGTATCTTAAAGAGCTGTTAAAAGCTGGTTCAATGATTCATCGTGCTAACTAAAATGTCATTATAAAATGGGAGACATTAAGGAGTTTTGCTCGTAATTTTAGTATTTACTCGCTGAAAAATTCTACGACTTGAGGCTAGGCCTATGGGCACATGTGGCCATCGAAAACGTCCTAGTGGGGTGTTAATTGTTAAGGCAGCTTGAGATTTCTTATCTAATTCAATCTGCAAGAATGTGTCCTTGAGGTCAATAAGACTGAAGGTTTCACTCCCTGCTAATTCACTAATAAACTCAGCGTCTGTGGAGACAGGGCAATGGTCAACCTCGAGTTGTGGGCTCACTGTGGTTTTGTAGTCACCAACCACTCGGATCTCTTGCCCGATTCCCTGGTACAGTAGTTCTTTCAAAGCGAGGGATACAGGACGTACATGACGGTAAACAGGTTTTGCGTCGACTTTTAACTGAATTTTAGTTTTCTAGTTTTTAAATTTTCCAAAAACAGGATCAAAAAGTTCCGGAAAGCCTTCTTCAATCTATTTGGTATTGACAGAAGTATGTTTAACTTAATCTTTTTGATGGGTTTAACTTTGGATTGGAGGTCATAGTAAGGGTCATGATTTATTTGAAATACTGATAACCAATCCTTAACCCAAACAAGGCTGATTTGTAATGCCTTGAGACCATGAGACCATAGTAAGGACTAATTTGCAAGGGAACATTTGAAAAGTATTTGTTATACCAGTCCACGGAAATAACTGTTTTATCTGCACCAGAATCGAGGTCCATAATTTACTCGTCCCCATTCGGAATGACTGGAATGGGTCACTTACAAATTTTCATTTGGTTAACGACAAGCTTAATTGTCATTAAAGGAATTGAACTTTGGTTGTCAATGTTGTTTATTCCCACAGTGTTATTATGTAAAGCATAATCATCACCAGACTCAGATTCACTATCAAATACCATGTGTGGATTTATTTAACACCGTGTTATCACCAGAATCTACGTCACTTTCCGCGTTTTTGAACGCATGCTTCACGTTTTTCCTGTAGCTGTATTTGTTTTTACTTTTAGGTTTAGTAGTATAACTCTGGCCTGATTTTAAGTTAACTTTAACATGACCGGTGCGGCCACAGCAAAAACAAGTGATATAATTAGATGATTTATTTGTAAACTTTGACTGTTTAGTTCTCTGAGCAACGAAATTAACATATTCAACCGTTGAACGAATTTCGTGCTGATCAGCTTCAGCTGACTAAGGATAAAGCTAAAGCTACCGTAACTTTAAGGTAAAATATTTCCTTTAATAACTCCATTTGGATGCGTTCTGAAAGGATCATCCTGACTAGCTTATCTCTAATTATTTCGTTATTAGTCTCCTCGATTTTGTCAAAATCGCAATGTTTAGTAAGCATTTTTACAGCTGAAACATAATTAATAATCGTTCCATCTGCCTTTTATGTTCTTCAAAAACTTTACTCGTTCTGACACAACTGATGGCAACGGCTCCACATCATTCGATATAGTTTTAACCAAAACGTCATACGTTAAATCACTAGGAACCATTGGTGAAATAATATTCAAATTCATATGAAGTATACATTTTCCGACTGAGGCCATTAAGACGTCCATTTTGTCGGTATCGGTTACTTTTTTAGCTCGAAAAAATATTTTATGCAGTTTGTATACTTATCCCAAGTATCCGTTTCGAGATCGAATTCCACAAATAAACCATACAAATTTCCAGACATGTGTCGAGTCTGAATCGCTAACGTTTGGGTTAAAATTAGAGTTCAAACTACTACTAGCAACCGCGTTTACTGCGTTTGCAACACTAACGTCCACGATAGGGACGGCCACGACAGGTGGTACAGTTACCTCACCCGTAACTGGCATACGTATGCCTTCAAAACTATTTAAGGCATAAATAACTTTGACAATTCAGAAAAATTTATTTAACTGAAGCAACTCGAGACTACATAAATTACTTAAGGACTAAGACAAATTTTTCAGTAGCCTACATACTAGACTATAAACATCAATTTTTGCACGCTTCTCAAGCGGTTAGAAAACAACACTGTAGCCTAAGCAGCATGCTTGACCAACCAAGTTTCATAACTTGACACAGGTAATAAAAAGAAAATAAATTACCTCAAGACCATGCCAATGCTAATGCGTCGCAGGCTATCCAACGTGTCGCGTCAGTATTGAACAAATTAAGCTTCTTAACGCAATTGCCTCCCCCTGTTCTAGTATTACCCCTACGAAAAAGTCCAGATCTGGCCAGATCTGGTAACTACCAGATCTAGATATTCCAGATCTGGCCAGATATAGCCATATTCCGTATCTGACCAAGTCATGAATTCTCACTGGATGAACAACCAAGGCCGGTGATTAAACCTCGTAGAGGCTTAGTGCTTAAGATTAATGCTTATTGCGGCCATCAGGGACGATGCTAGGGGGGGGGGGGGGGGG
>JAHWFP010256573.1:232235-252993 GCA_023313725.1 Lithobius niger
CCCCGCTTACTCCTCTAAAATTTTGCCCCTCCCCTAGCGCCCTCCCCCACCACTATCAGATCGCAATCAAACGTATAAACAAAGAAACTTCTGGTTACTTAAGAAAACTATGATAGTTTCTTTCACAACGACAGGAAGGACTTGACTTCAAATCAATGGAGCCTAGAAGTTGTTACTGTGAGAATTGAAAAATCATCTTTTTTCAGCTGAATTTAAAACTATTCCCAAAAAATGCTGTAGAAAATAGGTAAGAACTTTGGGTGTGAGAAAGAATTGCAAGATTGTTATTTTTACTTTTATTCTATTTTTTTTGGGGGGGGGAACGCAAAAGTAGAATTCCCCCCCCCCCCCGGCTAAAATTGCTGCCCCACTGCCGCCTCCCCAGTAAATTGATTCTGGCTTCGACCCTGGTGGCCATCCCCTCCCCCCTACACCTCCTCCAGTCCCACAAAAAGTTTTTCTTTTTTTGAACAATATTTTTTGTAAAAACAGTAAAAGTAAAAAAAAAAGTATTTAAAATTGTACCTTATTTTATTACTCTGACCGAGAGACTCCCGTGAGGCCTGTGGCCTGGAGCAGCACCCAAAGCACCCCCCTTAATCCGGCCCTGTGAACAACTGGCATGGCCAGATTCGCTCGCTCAGCCTTTAACTAAGTATGACTGCAATAACAAGCAATAATTTTCTGCCTGAAAGGCCGTAATGCGATCAAAAACGTATCAGTAAGTCTAAAAAAAATTGACAAATTCGCGTTTGTAATTATAGTATTTTTATTTTTTACAAATGCAAGTATCCCTTGCTATTTATTTAAACTAGTAGCATTAATCAGAACACTGAAGTGAATATAATTTGCTGGTTTAATAATAGTCGTCGATAGTTTTTAATAGTTTCCATGGTAACTATCGGAAACCGATTTCGGAATTTTGAAAACTGTGTGTGTGCGCAGGCGCGGTGAAAATGCCATATAAACGTTGGCGACGCTCCTACCTGCTGTTGTGTTAACTAATCCGATTACGCAAATACGGATCACGTGATCCTTAGCTACCCAATCCCAGCTTCTTTGCTTTTAAAACTTGGAGGAGTTGCTGATCCAAAATGGCGAACCCCCGTGATGCAAGAGTTGCTCTGAATTTCTGAAGCATTACATAGGATTTCTGTTGGCATAAGAATGTGATCCGAAAGGTTGTGATCCGAAAGGTTGTGATCCGAAAGGCTGTGTTTAAAGGTCTGCTGATGATCAAACACTACATTTCGATGAACGATGAGGAAGTTCTGTGTGGCACGCGATACGCATCGTGGTGTGTTCAACGTGATGGCTGGTTTTGCCCTTCAAAGCTTTCGTCATCGACCTCGCAATACCGGGACCGGGACTAGAATGCAGTTATCGTTTTCTTGTCTGTTTTATTTGATCAACGTTATTACTTTAAGGTACTGTGCTTAGACTAGCTGTGAGATGCTAGCTGCATACATCTTTATGAATTGGAAAAACTTTACGCCACGTTACTGGTAGCCTAGGTAATCGTAAGACAGGTTAAAGTGATAAATCAGTGCATCATTCACTTATGGTACCGACATGATAATATTCGTGTATGATATACAGTAATTCATAAAATGTGCATATTTTGAGAAATGGAAATGAAAGAATTTAGTTCAATCTCGTGTCAGTTTTATTTTATTTAGAGGAACATAAAAAAATTCTGTTTGACTAAAAAAAATAGTTTTGTTCCACCTCTTTGACTTCGAAATAGTACTTTTAAATTATAAATTCTTTACTTTTGGCCACAGTGTAAGTGTAATTTTGTTCCCTTCAGGCCTGGCTTTTTTTTTACTGGGCTTATCTTGGTAATTTTTTTTACTTGTTTTGGGTGGCGAGGCCCACTAGTTATAGTCATGATACGGGGGGGGGGGGGGAGAGAAAAGCTACCCTGCAAAAAAATACGAGCCAAGGTGGTAAAATCTTAAAAAAAAACCTTACTTAAAGCTTTTTTTTACTAAATATTTCTCTCCATTTTAACCATTTACGTAAAAGTAAGAAACAAAGTGGTGATAAGTTTTCAGAGGACATAACTTTTGCCCTCCAACTTTTCTCACCCAATACCGGAAGCAAGAATATTTTTTTTTGTTTAGGCCTAATTTGTACTATGCATTATTTGCCCCAATTCATGTGAAAGGTTGCATAAGAAAGTGTGGGTGTCAAAATTTGTTTTAAAAAATGCATTTAAAAAAAATCATTTAGTCTATTGAACTGAAGTTTGCGAAATGAAACCAAGCTAATGTTTATTGTGCTGCCCGAGATCAGTTTTGATTATTATCCCTTTGAAACTATGAAACTACAAAACTGAAGCATACGTAGGGCCACCTCGCACTGGGCAACCAGGTTGCTGCAGCCAATGAGAACGTAGCCAGGGCGCAATGGCCACTGGGATCCCGGACGGAGTGCAGGGGACCGCATTCATTTTTCACCACGTGATCAAGAATTATCAAGGAAAACAGAAGTGGTCGCATAGCACATCGCCATGTTTTTTGGTCGCCTAGTGCGCAGGGGCCCTTAATGTACTTAAAAACCCTGAAGATATGAGTTCACAACAGACATTGTCAATAAATATTGACTATACTCGCACAGCAGGTTCACGCAATACCAAATATCGTGCAATAGTCAGTTACTGGCAAATTTTCAGTGACTTTACTGCCACCTTCTTCAGACAGTACCCAGAATTCTGCTTGCAGCAGCTCCAAGAAACTTCCTGTTTATTGGAGTTGTTGCGAGCAGAATTCTGGGTTTGGCCTGAAGAAGGTGCCAGTAAGAGGCAACTGGAAAAGTAAAAAGTAAAATGACGGTGATGTCAATCTACAAGAATGTTGACTATATGCACTTTGAAAGTAAGTACGAAATAAGCCAACAGACAAAATGTACATAAAAACTAACCTAGAGCAGTAGAGTAAGATTAAGCCACCTTTTTTACTATGATATTGTATATGCTATTTCATGGAGCAACATTCCTTCGAACCAAAAACAAGCCCCCTTCAGATGGGTATGTTGTCCTACCATATTATGAGGTATGGTGGTATTTACAGTGGGACAGGTACACACCAGCTGAGTCGCATCACTGGAAGGAACCATGAAAGCAAGCTACATACGTTTTACTTCTACAACTAGCTAACATTATATCTCGTTAAGTTTTCTATTGGTTTAGGCTCCTGCTGATGTCTTTTTTTTGTTGGCTTTCTGAAATTAGTAGGCTAGGCCTAGAAACAATTATATTTTGCATTATGGTTGCCGTAACATTGTGAAAACTGGTGTAAGTCGATAATCGATAGCGTAATTATTTTTACTAGGCCTATTTTTTTTCTTACCAGGAAAATTTCACAAAATCAGGAATTTTAAAAAGTCAAACCCAATTTTAGGAAGTTCAATATATGTTTCGTAGTTTATATATGCAGTAGCGTAATTTTTAGCTTCATAGTATGGGCTGGAAAATTATAGGGACTGCTGATAAGAGCTTTTTTTCTATCACGTCCCGTCACCATGGAGGAAGGTTGGGTACGTAACAAAACTTTATTTTTTTAGGCATGAATGCATAACTGCTCCTATGTAAGAAAAAACATGCTATTTTGCATCGTTTCATTTTATGTTGCTGACATGTTAAAGCATTGATATAAGATGTTTTTCATCGATAGCCTAGTCTACTACGCGTGCCAGTTTTAAAAAGTGGTGTTGGGATAGGTTAACTTTACAAAAATTTTATCTATTTTGACATTCGAATAGGCCTAAGCTACACCATTTTAAACGTGTTCAGACAGTGTTTGAAAACTGCTGATGTCTAGTTGGAAGCTTAAATATTTACTTGGCAAGAAATGCCCGTAATGAAAAAAATAAAACTAAACTCCCCACACTGAATGTTTAAGAAAAACTATTGAAAAACCATATTTACGTGGCCAGGTTCCAATACCACTTTTTAAATACTGATACTCAGCACGCCAACAGCAAACATATTAAACCAATGCAAGTAGCTAAAGTCTTTGCCAAACCTTTTTGTATAGGCTAGTTCGCTAACAAGTTTTGGTTAGGCCAAACAAAAAAAAATGTTTGGTTTGCATTACACTGTGAAAAAAAAATAGGGTTGGTTGGTAGTTTTCTTTTTACACGTTTTTTGGGTTACTAATTCAGAAAATTTTACTTCAAAAGATGTAATTTATTATTTTTTTTTCATTCATTCGTGTTCATGGAGCAACATTTTTACTTTTTCCAGGGAGTATTTGACCCAATTTTTGTGTAGTAGGCTGGAGTGTCAAATAAATGAGGATTTTTTTTTCTCTAGAAAGAAAAATATTTAGGGTCGGCTCGTAAAAATAGGGTCAGTCGGGTAATGCAAACCGAACCATTTCTTTTGTTTAGCCTTATTTACACTGGTAGTAGACACACACAAAAATACGGCTTGTAAAAAGGATAGCATATGCCCGATCGGTTCCTAGTTTGGTATGAAAGTAGACGATGCCAATCCAAGAGCAACACGGGCATCCCTACCCCAGCCGAAGCCATGGCGCCAGAAGGTGTGATGAGGGATAATTTTGCTAGGTAATTGCAATTTTCAATTCCTGCATGTTTTATGTGCCACAATTGACATGAACACGACGTATCAAGGGGCCCTTCCCGAAAAAGCCAGGGTTGCTGACGTCTGACCTCAACCAGAGACCTTGTGCACATGAAACACATGAAACAGCAAGGCTACATTGCTTCATACATATTATAGACCTAGCAAGTAAAGTTGCCATTGTTTCCCTTTTTATTAAGGGAAATATTGGGAAATATTGGGAAAAATAAGGGAAATATTAACATTATTTGCCACCTACCCCAACTCGGATACGTTACATTTTCATTGCAAAAATAAACCGAGTCACTGGTATAGTTGTAAGCTCGACAAACTTTGTTTGACACAAAGCGACTAAATTAAAATTAGCATACTGTACATTGATATGGGTTAATATTTTCCTTTACTCAATCACCATTGGTTGCAAAACCAAAGCTTTTAATTGCCAAATTAAAAAGTACATTTTTAAAACATCGCATGCTAATTTTAAAAAAAAGTAGCCTAGTGATAATGATCTAGGACAACACAAGTTTCTAATAAAATGAATTGCCATAATAAAAAAAGTGCGCAACAGACAGACACAACATTTTAGGGATAAATATTCCCTGATACCTGTTGTTATGAGAGGTAAAAATATCGGCTCATGCATCGTAAAAGGAATACTTGCCTATTCACTAAGAATTAATTGTTTGCGCATTTTTGGACTTTTTTAAATTTTCAGAACTGAGGAGATTTGGTCATCCCCAGGTATGGAAAGTTCTGAAAGGATTGTGCTAATTCCAGCCAGAACTGGGCCAATGACCGGATATGGCCATAACTGGATCTGGGCCAATTTTAGGTTTAGCCAGTTATGGCCAGATCTGGACGGATCTGGCCGTATCCAGCCAGAAGCGGGCCAATTTTAGATATAGATCCAGCCAGAAGTGGGCCAATTTTAGATATAGCCAGTTATGGACAGGTATGTTAAAATCTGGTATCAAAAATTGGCCTACATCTGGCCATATCTGGCTGGATATGGCCAGACCTGGCTGGATATGGCCAGACCTGGCTGGATATGGCCAGACTTGACTGGATATGGCTAGATCTGGTCGTATCTAACCAGATCTGGCCGTATCTACCCAAATCTGGCTATATCCATATCCAGCCAGATCTGGCCATATCCAGCCAGGTCTGGCCATATCCAGCCAGGTCTGGCCATATCCAGCCAGATATGGCCAGATGTAGGCCAATTTTTGATACCAGATTTTTGGGTACCAGATCTGGGACCAGATATGGCCCAGATCTGGCTTTCCAGATCTGGTCCAGATCTGGACTTTCCATAAGGGTAAGGTATGAATATCAAGTATAATTAATTCGCACAACACACAGTGCCACAACTGAAGCGATTTAATGAATAAATTTTAAAGATTAAATTAACTCCCATTCGGGCACTAATTCTATTGGCAAAAATATCACATCCATATGTCAATACAACGTGTGGCACTCCTATAGGCTATATTAGAGTATTAGGCTGGGTATGGGTTAGAAGTATGGAACTGGGTTGTGATACAGTGATACCACAAGTAACAACATCACAATACTTATTTAAGTACAATTAAACACTTCCTTGCGAACAGCAGCAACAATTACACTTTCCATGTGCTATGTTTTCATGCTATGGGAACACTCAGATGAATAATATTCAAAGAATTATTCAAATGATGAAAGCTTGTATTTCTGTAAATTAAAGACGGCTTGCTTTTCTGTATATGGATTGACAACTTGTTTTTCTGAAAACGGAATTTGTTCGTTATTTAAATTTCTTTTTAGTCGTCCCTGTTTAATTCTGTTTGATGGGATGAGTTGAGGCAAATGTCGAGTAATTGTAATTGAAGGATAGATAAAAGAACAGATACTCACTTGGCTAAAAAGGCCTAATTTAGTTGCCTTTATAGTGCCGATTTAGAGTGAGGGCGGTGAAGGCTAGCCAATGCGTCGCAGGCTAGCCAATGCATCTCGTCAGCATTGAACAAATTAAGCTTCTCAACGCAATTTCCTCCCCCTGTTCTAGTATTAAGGTATGAAAATCAAGTATAATTAATTCGCACCACAGACAGTGCCACAACTGAAGCATTTCAATGGATAAATTTAAAAGATTAAATTAACTCCCATCCGGGCACTAATTCTATTAGCACAAATAGAAAAAATTACCAGCTTACTGCAAATTTGGAGCATAGATGTTGCATAGGAGCGGAAAATATTTGAAAACCTAACTTAATCTCTGTTGCGGTAGCTGGTTGTCGCTGTTCTGTAACGTACTACACGCTACGAAAAAATTGTGCGTTCTACCCCTAGCAGAGTAATGCACTGCACTTGTGTAGGCAAGCAAAGGTGTGGACATGTTGAATCAGTAGGATTCGTATTTATAACTTATTACATGTCATGAGACTGGCAGCATCACACGTCTTTGGCTGTATTATATCCGTATGTCAATACAACGTGTGGAACTCCTATATGCTATATTATAGTATTAGGCTGGGTATGGGTTAGAAGTATGGATCTGGGTTGTGATACGGTGTGATGCCACAAGTAACAACATCACAATACCTATTAAAGTACAATTAAACACTTCCTTGCGAACAGCAGCAACAATTACACTTTCCATGTGGTACGTTTTCATGCTATGGGAACACTCAAAATTTATCGTAAAATAAAGATGCGATCCGTTGCTTTGATTTTATTTCCTGAATGCAATAACGTGTCAAGTTATATGGATTTTCAATAATAAATTTATTCCAAAGATTCGTTAAAATCGTCAGATGAATAATATTCAAAGGATTATTCAAATGATGACAGCTTGCATTTCTGTTAATTAATGACAGCTTGCTTTTCTGTATATGGATTGACAACTTGTTTTTCTGAAAATGGATGTTTTGTGCTTTCAAGTTATTCGTTATGTAAATTTCTTTTTAGTCGTCCCTGTTTAATTCTATTTGATGGGATGAGTTGAGGCACACGTCGAGATAAAAGAACAGATACTCACTTGTTTCCTTCTTCCGTGAACTTGTCTTAACTTTCTTTCTTGAGGAATAGCAATGGCAGCAGTGGTTTTCCCTGCCTCTCCCCCACTATTCTTGAATAAGCAGCTTGCAGATGCTCGCTTTCTTTTGTCGAACACCGACTTGTACTAACATTAAAGCGAATATAAACAGAATTTGTAGTAAACAACCCAAAATCACAGGTTGATTCATAAAGTACTGAAAATAGGCTGTGTGAATGTTGGACTTATGAACTGTAGGCCTGTAAATTGTTGGTCTATAAAATTTAGGCGTATAAAATTTAGGCCAATAAGTTGTAGGGCTATAGTATGCAGGCCTATACTATAGAGGTGCCTAATTTTATTAGCTAGGCTTGCTATGGGCATCCCTTGTATTACTTACTGGGCATCCCAACCATGTGTTGGATCAGGAAACCTTGGAAAAGCAATGATAAACTTGAAACAAATAAAAAGATAGATAGTGATCACGTTGTTGCTTATAGACATAAGAATATTATAAAAGAAATGAACGAAATAAAATGGAGCATTCTAGATACTCTTACTTGGCCGGAAAAAATATTTCAAGATATTAATATTAAAATTGAACAGATATATGCTAAAAATAAAATTAATAAAACGATTGTAAATAAGATAAATAACAGAAAAGAGAACAAACGAAAAGAATGGATTACAAACAAACTGATTCGAAAAATTTAAAATAAAAGTAAATTATGGAATAAAAAGGTACAAAAAAAAGAAAAAATATAATACCCAGAAAGTTACACAAAAAACAATGTATACTGGAATGTATATTGAAATGTATTAGGGAATAAGATAAGGAATTCACATAGGCTAACATTGACGAAAAGATGATGAATAAATACAAACTTGAAAAAAAAAGAAATAAATAAATTAATTAAAGAATGTAAACAAAAATACTACGAAGAAAAATTAGAAAATCTACTACAAGACAAAAAAAATTTGGCAAGTAGTGCACGAAGTAAGCTGAAAACCAAAAATAAAGGACAACATTGATGAAGGTATAAATAAAACTGTTAAAGAGGATGATATTTTAGAAATAGCAAACAATTTTAAAAATACATTTGCAATACTGATTCTAAACGATAGTTTTAATAGGGAACATGAAGAGTATAAAAAAGGTAATAACAAAAAGTTAAAAAAAGAAAAATATAAAACCCAGAAAGTTACACAAAAAACAATGTATATTGAATATGCAAGTGAACCAGAAATTGTATCTAGACACACGCTAGTGTGCAGCCGCCAAGTAACAGTAGATCATCCCAATGTAGACAGAAATGTTTCAAACTGTGGAAAATGTAAGGGGAAGGGTCAGAGACTAAGAAAAACTAAAATTTAAAGGATGAGTGTCCACCAATCATAGAGAAAAAGATGCGTCAATAACGTTGTTTTTATGTTATTGTCTAGCTAAGTAGCTAGCTAATAAGATTTTTCCCATGTTAAATCCCATAGACTTTTTGCTAATGGCTAGTGCAAAATTGAGGAGGCCTACGTACCTGAACTTTTGCACACGGATGCATGGTGATCTGAGGATGGTCCTTTTGTTTATTTGGGGGTTGTAGGGGTCAGGACAAATGCGTGGGAGGATTTTTAAATTCGCCACTGGCGAATTTAAATTTCGTTTCTTTCCCAAGTTGCAACCAAAGATTTTAAACAACAATGGCTTGAAAAATCAAGACTGGTCCTTAGATTTATTGTAAAAGCCTGGACGAACTACAAACTGAACTGTAACGAAGGACAAAATAAAGAAACATTAACGTTGCCGTGGATAGCGTAAGAATAAAGGGATGCACGTTAGATGATGGGTTACGCAACAATACGAGCATACACGAGCTAAAGGGTTTTTCGTTAATAACCCCAAAAAAATGCTTCGCGTTGTGCTGTTTTAGTAACAGCGACCTTCGGGGGTTTCTGCATGACTAAATGTGAACGAAATCTTGAAAAATTAAGGGGAAGTTGCTAGGATAAACAAAACAACTGAAGGGGATGCGCTGATTGAGTGAGCGAATCGAACGAAATTAGCGATTGTTAGTCAGTGTGTGCAAAAATGGGATTGAAGCATCTTAAACAGACGGTGTAACCTTATGTACGTTCACAGTCCTATGAAAGTTGTGATATCCACCAAAAACCAAAACTGGTAGAAAAACCCACCAAGTTTCCAAAAAACGGTCGGCCTTTGAAGGTAGTGATATTATTCCACCAGGGAAAGGCCGCCAAGGTTAATCATATTAGCCAAGTTAATCGCACCGAATAATACTTTGGACGTTAAATGAAAACTTGAAGATTGACACCGCTAGTAGCAATCTTCTAGTTTTCATTTAACTTTCGAACTATTAGTATCAGCGATTAACTTGGCTAATAGGATTAACCTTGGTGGCCTTTCCCTGGTGGAATGATATCACTACCTGCAAAGGCCGACCGTTTTTGGAAACTTGGCGGGTTTTTCTACCAGTTTTGGTTTTGGGTGGATCTATAATAGATTAATAAACAAAAACGGAACGTTAAATGTTTAGAGTAAGGATCTAAAAGTCAAAACCTAGAAGGAACACGGACAAGCTTTGACAGTCAGGGTCTAGGTGTAAAATTTTGTCAGTAAGAGGCTGGAAAGCATTAGACCCTTACTACCCGGTGGTTAGATTAGTTCTAGTCTCTTCGGACTGAACGTGTGTATGAACGGTTGTAGCAGGTTTTCTTTGTTCTTAGAATATTGTTTTGGAACTATAATACCACAATTTTCATGTGAAGTTTGGCATTTTGTCTTTTGATGCTGTAGAATTTTTATTATATTTCGTAGATTTATGGTAGAGGATTACCATAATGCTGTCTGCTACGAATATGCTGGCATGTTACTAAATTGAAAAATAAGGGTAGTAAGGGTCTAATGCTTTCCAGCCTCTTACTGACAAAATTTACACCTAGACCCTGACTGTCAAAGCTTGTCCGTGTTCCTTCTAGGTTTTGACTTTTAGATCCTTACTCTAAACATTTAACGTTCCGATTTTGTTTATTAATTCGTGTTACTTTTAGAATTGCAGCTAAACTGTAAAACAGTGCAGTTGACGGTCAAAGCTGATAGTTTAACACAAGAGACCCTAGGCTGACCCTTACTAATCTGGCTATCGCCAATGGTAACAATAGAAACAAATCCTTTAATCTTCAGTCTATGTCTCGCAGCTGGATTTTGATAATTGGTATTGTTGCATAATAACAATGTTTAAAACAATGTAAAACAATCAATCTGGTGGTTTTGAGCTCCGTAACCCCTGAACCACTTGACCAATTAGAAAAGGCCTAATGAAAAGGGCACATCTACAGAGCAATACCTGTAAAATGAGCTAAGAACCAGCTTTGTAGGACAAATGGTTTGACCTGTAGAGAGGACAGACGAAAGTATCCCCAGAACAACAACAACAACAACAACAAGAAGCTGAACAAGAAGTTGTCTATTTGGCCCCTGTCTGCATCTCTGGTTTGGCTGGACCTAATTTCACAATTTTCGGACTGCAGCCAGGCCTTTACTAGTCAAGGCTTGATTCCAAATTTGTTTTAAATATGTTTACTTTTGACGGAGTTATAAGCTCTCAAAGTTGAGAGTTTAACACAGAGGTCCTAGGTTGACCCTTACTACAGCTACAGGATATGATCAAATTCAAACAGACAACAGAAACAAACTAAAAATAACATAGCTAAAGCACTATGTATACTGATAAATAAAATGATTGAAAAAGAAATTTGGTCTGAAAATTTAAAATACAAGTTGAAGACCAGTATACAAAAAAGGAGATAAAACAAACAAAAATAACTACAGGTCAATAGGTCTGCTTTCAATTATAAACAAAATATTTGAAAAATTCTTTGTTAAAAAGATAAGAAACTTTTTCGAAATAATAAAAAATGCACTGAATGAAGGAAAAAACGCAGGAGTGATTTTGGTAGATCAACAAAAAGCATTTGACACGTTTGGCAAAAAATTCTATTAAAAAAGTGTGAAAAAATTGGACTAGGCTAATAGGAAAGATCTATATAATAGCAAGCTACTTACATAATAGGAAAACAACTGCACAGATAAAAGGAAAATGTAGCAACGAAAAAACAATTAACTTTGGAGTACATCAAGGATCAGGAATGGGACCACTTTTGTATTTAATATATACAAATGATATCTTGGACAATATAGATAAAACTCAAATTTTACTCTTTGCAGATGACAGAATATTGATCTCCACAAATTATAATTATGAGGAGATGATGAATAATGTACAAAATGACTTTTGACAAACTAAATGATTGGTTTATTATGAATGAAGTGTTCATAAGTAAGGAAAAAATTACAAATGGACAAATACCAGGAACATAAAATGCCTAAGTGAATGCATAAAATTAGAAAAAAGAAAAACTGCAAGATACTTAGGAATCTAAATAGACTCAAATTGGAATTTAATTTCCAAATATTAAACATTAAATCAAAATTACGACAAATTCTACCAAAAATACATCAATTGAAAAACATACTAAATTTAAAAAATAATAAAATTGTAAATAATTCATGGATAGAAAGTATAATAAGATATGGAATTGAAGTATATGGATTTGCATCAGATTATTTAATTGAAAGACTACAAAAAACACAATACAAATTAATTAAGATACGATTCAGAAACAATAATAAGTTAAAGCCAAATGAACTATTAAAGAAAATAATACTTTTAAAATTTCAGAATTAAAACACTACATAATTGCGACAAAAAACTACTATATAAATAAACATGAAAATAGTAATTCAGTGATGGACCACTAAATGCTGAACGGTATTTACAGCTGCTCCAAGATGAGATTCAACCATCCATCGAGGAGGAAGTGCTTCCGGCCCATCTTAATACTGTATGGTATCAGCACGATGGGGCTCCTCCCCGCTTTGGACGCAATGTACAGGAGTGTTTAGCCCAGACCCACAGGAGAGGAGCAGTAGAATGACCACCCAGAAGTCCTGATCTAAACCAACCTGACTTCTTCCTATGGGACTCTTAAGAGGAACAGGCTAGGCAAAGCACTACATTACCCGGGGATGGTTCAAGAGCTAAGGCAATGTGTTGTTGAGATGTGTCAAAAAATTACACCGGATATCATTAAGGGAGTTTGGCGAATCTTGATCAAAGGATTCGCCATTGCATTGCAGCACTAGGCGGACACTTCGAAAATGTAGGTTTGAATTAAGGTGGATGTGCCTTACTTTCACTCCGAACCAGGAAATATTTAATGTTTATTTCTGACTTCTGTTTATGTCGGCGTTCAATCTGGCAGTTACATTGTTTATTAGGCTAGCTTAAGCAATCTGCATTGCACTACTGCAGATGCACTACAGTGGAAAATATCAACTCATTTCAAATCTTTTTAGTTACATGTTTAAACCCTGAGTTCAGGACATCCATTAGAATTGACTAAATTGTTTAGAGGTTTCCAAGGTTTTCGATTTGTCAATTCAAATGCACTGCAATACATGAATACGGTTGAAAATATTACCACATTTCATAACGTTTCAGTTACATGTTCAAACCCTGAGTTCAGGAAATTCATTATATTTGACTAAATTGTTTACAGGTTTTACAATAAAATGTTGCACAAAGGTAATGAGGCAGGATATTAGATGAGCTCACTAGACTCGTAGCTTGGGTACAGCAGGCTGGGGCTGATCTATACCTGTTGATCACATTTTATTTCTGTGGGGGGGGTGCAGGAACTACTATCCCATTTATTTATGACGGGCCTTCCACTGGTACACTAACCTTAAAAGCACTGTACATAACTTGGAGTAATCGTGTGAACATCGTCATTTAATTAGGTCTATTATCGGCCTACATTTTATAGGCCTGCATTTCATAAGCCTATGTCTTATAGGCCTACGTCCTATAGGCCTATTTTTCAGTATTTTTTGACTCACCCTATGTATTTGACCTTTTTATGGATTCTTTTTTCTGTCAGCTACTGCCGCATTGCTGTTGTAGGGCTCTGCCGTGCCGGATTTGGGTTAATCACATACATGGTCTGTATATCATCATATATAGTGTGATCTGTAGCTCCTACGTCACTTGGGGTGATTAATACTTGCACAGCCAAAAGTGCTGCAAACACATTATTGTAAGTTTTTCATGTTGACTGTGTGGCATACTGTGTTTTTGACAATCTGTTATAGTTTCTGAATTAAGCTTAACCCCAAGTCACAAGCTGTTACTCTTTGTGAGGCGTTGCAAGCTTTGTGAGGGAGCTCTGCCCATTTGCCATAATCGCATATGGAAAAATGCCAGTTAATATAATTGCGTTTGCCATGTTTTCAGTTAGCCACAAATGTCTGCACCCGATAGCCATTATCCGGTTTGTTTGCCATAAATCTTATATCAAGTCTGATTTCAAAATGAATGAAATAATGTTATGTTATATCCAAAACTGCAAATAGATTTTTCTCTCCTGGTGCCAAGTTTCTCCACCATCTGTTGATAAAACTAGTTACTGTTTGTCATACCACTTGAAAATTAGTATTAAAATAAAGCTTAAGCATATAAAATACGGATGTACACCTTAAAAATCTTAATGCTCTAAAGGAACAGTTATTAGAAAAAGACATGTAAGCCATCAGCGTCGCACTAATCCATGTCTCCAGCATCCAAAAAATAAGCTGGAGATTCTTTTACACGTATTAGTGCGATGCTGACGGCGTACATGTCCTTTTCTAATGTCTGTTCCTTTACGGCTTTAGGTTTTTTATGGCTCACATCCATATTTTACGCACTTGAGCGTTGTTTAATACTAATATCTCTTATTTTTTATTGTTCCAGCAAGAATAACAAAGAAAATATTATTGTAATCACCTTAAAATGACTGCCTTTTGAATACTCAGTTTTAAAGTATAAAAATTAAAAAATGGTTCTTTGGTTCGATCTCTAGGTGAGAGCAAAATTTCCCCAACAAGAACAAGAACAACAATTGTAGTCAAAGCCTACGTTTTAAGTTATAAAACTTGAGCATTGGTTTATTGGTTCGATCTCCAGTATTAGTACAGCTGTTACAGGGCAGAATTTGACCTAATTATGGACATCGAGCTAAAAACCATGAAATTTGTTACAGAAGTCAATTTGTAGCATATAAATCGAGATAGCTTTGAAAGTCTTCGAGTCTTTGAGGTTATTAACCAACAAATTCTTTGTGATCGCACTAGAATATGAATTGACATACAAGTAATTTACTTAACAGTACAAATCGAACTAGAATTTGTTGTTCATCAACCTCATGAAGAGGATAACCGGAATGCACTGGGGACTTTGGGTGCATTTCATTGGTTTCCGTATCTAGTTCGAGTTCCACGGCTACAATGCAAGTTTTTGGTACGTTCAGCAAAAATTTGTTGCTCATTGATGCTTTGTGGGTTGTAAACTGTACAGGAGGAGGGATGCTAGGGAGGCTTTGGTGGTAGTTCTGGGGATCCATGGTTGGTTCAATTTGTACTGCTAGGAATGACTGGCGTACTGCAATGCATGCTTCTAGTATGATCAACAAGAATTTCTCGGGTACCAGCCTAATGGAGCAGGAATGGGGAACCGATGTGGGGTTTTGGAACATTTCACGAGAGTTTCTTAGCTAGTTCGATTTGTACTACTATGTTGACTTGTGTGCCAAATTTCATGCTTTTAGCTCGATCTGCAATAACTTGTTGGTAAAGCCTCAGGGAGGGGTTCAGCCTTGGGGAAGCCTTGGGTATATTTCATGGTATTTCCATGGCTGGTTCGGTGTATACTGCTAAGAATGACTAATGTGCCACAATTCAAGCTTTTCGCTTGATATACAATAATTTGTTGGCGAAACATCAAGGAGGGGGCACAGGGAGGTGCTGGGATCTCTTTGGGGTATTTCATGGATGATCCATGGCTGGTTTGATTTGTAATGCTAAGAATGACTTGTGCACCAAATTTCATGCTTTTAGCTTTTATTGTAAGGTTTTGTTGGTCAAGCCTCAGGGAGGGAGACTGCATGGGGTAATGCAATGTGGTCCTGGGGGTATTTCAGTCATTTATCCATGACTGGTTCGATTTGTGCTGCTTAGAATCACTTGTGTAACTAATTTCATGTTTTTAGCTTGATCTGCAAGAATTTGTTGCCCATGCCTCTGGGTTACTGGGGAGGAGGCCCTCGAGGCTATTTCATTGGGTTCCGTGCCTGATTCAGTTTAGGCTGTTAAGAATTTCTTGTTTACCGAATATCATGTTTTGAGGATGACATGCAAGAATTTATTGCCCAAGCCTCTGGGATGGGGCACAGGGAGGTGGTGGACAGGAAGCACTGGTGGCCCTTGTGAATATTTCATGTGGTCGATAGCTGGTTCGATTTGTTCAGCTAAGAAAAATTCGTGTACCAAATTTCATGTTTTTAGCTCGATTTCCAACAATTTGTTACTCCATTTAATAATTTCTGCCCAGTTCTCTACAATACTAAATGCTCTGTCGACGAGAATACTAGTGGAGAATGGTGGTTGTTAATACCTACATTTAAGCTATAAAAGTTGAAATCGGTTCATTGGTTCGATCTGTAGATGACAGCAAAATTTCGAGCCCATTTGGCTTTACGTCACAAGAATATTAAAGTTACATGCGAAAGGCCTTGTCCATACTATGTTTTAAGCTGTAGAACTTGGTTCTGTGACCAAGTGAGGGCAAAGAGTCCCAACTACAACAACAAGAACTACACCAACAACTGGTGATACTGTGGACGCCGAATGGTTCGATTGTGGTCATTAAAATTATTAATGCTGGGAAATAGCTACGACATGTGCCCAAAAACGAATTTCGTTGACCTGTCAATTCTGGGCGATACAATAGTTCAAAGTTTGATGTATAACATGAAAATTCATGCTGCCGCAGTCCTTGATGCTGGGCTATGGTATTTGGACAAATTAAAACTTTACTTTTCTAATTCAATGTTCGTTTGAAATTTTTAAAACTGTGTTAAACGTGGTCATCGTGGCTGAGCAATGGCCAGCTCAGTCCAGTTGCCAAAAAAAGCTGATCTGGGCGATGGCCTAAAGGGGACATTAGTAAAGTCTCTGCTAGTCTGGGTAGTGCAAGTGACTACCAGGCTCCCTCACTAGCTACGTGATATATCCTGCCGTATTCTAACATTAATTCTGCCTCTGCGATGATAGGGTTTTGGAGGGTACCTGGATCGAATCCCTGCTTTGTCTCTCCCTGCTACGCGACTTCTTTTCCCATAATAAATGTCTTGTACTGTTCAAAATTGAGGCGGTTCATCTAAACGATGATTTGCTTCCTACAAATGGCTTCATGGTAAAAGCAATTCATTACAAAAACAGAATTAGTTAGCACACTTACTCCCACGTTTCATTACAAAACTTTCATCACAGTATTTTTGGGAGGGGCAGGGGGAGATTGAGAGTGAATGTACATGTGTGGGCTAGCCCTGCTCATATTGGAAAATACTCCTTCTACCGACTAAGAAATGCCCAATTTTAATTTTCACAACATAGCGACTCTTTTTCTGAATCCAAAATCCAATTCTGGGATCCGAAAATGTTGGTTTATGTTTCGAAATATTTGAAAACTTGGAAAGTGTTCCAATTTTCGTACGTTGCATAATGTTGCCTCATGTTTAAGAAGTAGTTTCATGAGTGCCATCACGACAACGCAATTTTTATTTAACGACCTTGTTTTAGTCACTATGGTTATTTGGTCAGTTGCTTACGAAACTCCAAAATGGTTGCTGTACTGAGTGAGACCTTTCAGTGTTTTAAGATCCACTGCATATTGGCAGATCCAGTTATTTTGTAATGTTTTGTCGTAAAACGTTTGGTACCTGCGTCACACAAGGAAAACAATGACTCCATTCGTCTGACGACATGTTTGAGGCAATGTGCGACCAGCCCATTGAAACCCGTAAACCGATAGCATCAGACACCTTAAGACAAAATGTTTTATCGTACTGCCGGCCACACACACCAAATGCGGCAATTGTCTCACGACAAAACTTCCCGAGACGTCGCATCTGGTTGAGCGACTCCCAATAGTCTTTTGTAGACAGAGCTTCGCCTTGTTGTCGTGAGACGCCTAACGACGCCTGAAGACGTCTCACGACAACGTCTCATCCGGTGTGGCACTCAACTCATTGCTATGGTTGTGGAGATGTCTGCAGCAAGGCGACACAGGTTTCGGCAAACTGGGTTGTCGTGCGACCAAATGACGTGTGCGGTTTGTGGCCGGCCTATATAAGGTGTTCGATGTGTGTGCGGCTGGCCATATCCATCTGGCTTCGACGACGCAGGTCCCTGTTGCAAAGGACGGCATTCTTTGGCCCTGGGACCCTAGCATACAATTTGCGAGATTACATTACCGTCATTTCGCACATTGCAAGGGACATCAGTCTTTGGTTGCCTCTGGGACCCTAGCACGCAACTTGCGACAAGACGTGTTTGTCATTGCGCAGCACGGTGCAAGGGAAACCAATCCTTGGCCCCAGGATTGCAGCACACAACTTGCGACAAGACATGCTCGTCGTCCCGAAGCACGGTACAAGGGAAACCAATCCTTGGCCCGGGGATTATAGCACACAACTTGCGACAAGACGTACTCGTCGTCACGTAGCACGGTGCAAGGGAAACCAATCCTTGGCCCGGGGATTGTAGCACACAACTTGCCATAAGACGTGTTTGTCATCACGCAGCACGGTGCAGGGAAACCAATCCTTGGCCCGGCTATTCTCGCGTTTTGGCCTATCTCAGAAATGGTAATGTGTATGATGACCCTGAGCCAGAACCCGGAATGCCGGGTCTGGCTTTTTCTCTGAGTCAGATTCGTGAATAACCACGCTTCGAATAGCCCCACCTGCTGTTGCAGCAATCTCCATCAACACCTCCACAGACCTTCAAGTTCGCCAAAGTCAAACCATTCATCCTAGACCCTTCAAATTTGGTGTGCCCCCAGCTGAAGGAACCCACTTGATACCCAAAAGGTTTCAGAGCTCTAGCTCCCATAGGAAAAAATCCCGACTTTTGACGCCCAGTGCTCTTCATTGGTTTCAAGTTCCCCAATCCCGAACTAAACGTCCTAGACATTTCAAACTCTGTGGGCGCTTAGCTGGCCATACCCCCTGTACGTCCTAATAATTTCACATCCACAGCCCTAGTAGAAGGAGCGCTATTAAATAAACCGGTTTGAGTATAGGCCTATATAGGCCTAAATACTTCGACCGTCAATAGCGGACGAACGAGAAGAGCTACGACCCTGGGGATAGTCTAGATCGGTTTAGGAGGACAAAATACCCCTGGCTACCAAGTTTCAGATCTAAAACACGAGTGGTTATGGAGAAACAGCATACATGTGGTCAAGTTAGGTTAGTGGGACTTAGCCATTTTTTCGAAGTGAATGTCGCAGGTTTTTTTTCGAATAGCTCGGATCACAGAGGTCTCACGGACATGGGGTTAGGCTTGAAATGTGCGTACGGACGAGGGCTATCCTCACACCGAGTTTCATCAAGTTTACACGCCCAGTTTTTGAGCCACGACACGTGACTGATTTTCCGTACCTTCCGTAATGCTACGAAAAGTGCCTCTGGGGTCACCAGCAAGACAGAGTTGGAGCCAGGGCGCCCATCTTCTAGGGCCGTCCATCTAGCATCGTCCCCCTGGCGCATGCCGATTTTGGCCATGATCTGAGCACTTTTTATTTTTCCTGAGTTAGCAACGCTGGTTTGTCTAATTGCGAGACCAGCGTTGCTAACGCAGTGCAGGGTTTTTTTTTAATAGCGCGGCTCACAGAGGTGTTACAGACATGGGGATAGGCTTGAAATGTGCATACGGACCAGGGCTATCCTCCCACCGAGTTTCATGATGTTTAGACGACCAGTTTTTGAGCCCCGACAGTTTAACCGCGTGGCCCTACCTTCTGCCATGCTATTTCCAAGTGTCGTCGCAGGGTTATTTTCGAATAGCTCGGCTCAGAGAGGTCTCACGAACTTGTGGTTAGGCTTGAAATGTGCGAGAGGACGAGGGCTATCCTCCCACCGAGTTTCATCAAGTTTACACGCCAAGTTTTTCAGCCCCGACACTTTGACCGATTTTCCGTACCTTCCGTAATGCTACGAAAAATGCCTTTGCGGTCACCACCAAGACAGGGTTGGAGCCAGGGCGCCCATCTTCTGGGGCCGTTCATCTAGCATCGTCCCCCTGGCGCATGCCGATTTTTGGCCGTGATCTGAGCACTTTTCATTTTTGCTGCGTTAGCAACGCTGGTTTTATCTAATTGCGAGACCAGCGTTTCTGACGCAGCGCAGGGTTTTTTTTTTAATAGCGCCGCTCACAGAGGTGTTACAGACATGGGGATAGGCTTGAAATGTGCGTACGGACCAGGGCTATCCTCCCACCGAGTTTCATGATGTTTAGACGACCAGTTTTTGAGGCCCGACAGTTTAACCACGCGGCCCTACATTCCGCCATGCTATTTCCATGTGTCGTCGCAGGGTTATTTTTGAATAGCTCGGCTCACAGAGGTCTCACGAACTTGTGGTTAGGCTTGAAATGTGCGGGAGGACGAGGGCTATCCTCCCACCGAGTTTCATCAAGTTTACACGCCCAGTCTTTGAGCCCCGACCGTTTGACCTGCTGTGGGACTTAGCCATTTTTTCGAAGTGGTTGTCGCAGGGTTTTTTACGAATAGCTCGGCTCACAGAGGTCTCACGGACATGGGGCTAGGCTTGAAATGTGCGTACGGACGAGGGCTATCCTCACACCGAGTTTCATCAAGTTTACACGCCCAGTTTTTGAGCCACGACACGTGACTGATTTTCCGTACCTTCCAGAATGCTACGAAAAGTGCCTCTGGGGTCACCAGCGAGACAGAGTTGGAGCCAGGGCGCCCATCTTCTAGGGCCGTCCATCTAGCATCGTTCCCCTGGGGCATGCCGATTTTGGCCATGATCTGAGCACTTTTTATTTTTCCTGAGTTAGCAACGCTGGTTTTGTCTAATTGCGAGACCAGCGTTGCTAACGCAGTGCAGGGTTTTTTTAATAGCGCAGCTCACAGAGGTGTTACAGACATGGGGATAGGCTTGAAATGTGCATA
>JAHWFP010256576.1:0-16445 GCA_023313725.1 Lithobius niger
TGCGACAGGTGTTTCTTTCAATGTGTTTCACTTCTTTTTTTGAAGATGCGACAGGTGTTTCTTTCAATGTGTTACACTTCTTTTTTGAAGATAGGACAGGTGTTTCTTTCAATGTGTTACACTTCTTTTTTTAAAGATACGACAGGTGTTTCTTTCAATGTGTTACACTTCTTTTTTTAAAAAACCGTTATTTAAGTGTTATAATCATGGTTAATGCGGTTTGTGTCAAAGAACAGCGTACGTATGACGCATCATTTTCTGCAGAGAATCCGGTCCTTATTTGGGGGGATGCGATTCTCTTTCTTATCACCCAAGCGAAACCGTGATGCTTATTCGAGGTCTGGGACTCGTTCGAGCCTCGTCACTGAGTACGGTATTAGAGTTTGTGGGGTGTACGTAAAGTATATTTCTAGCTTCGTCATCTTGCTTATTTTGTTTTTACCAAACCTTCATTGTACAAGGTGAATGTTTTCCCTCGCTTGTTGTTCTGTAAATGCGTGGGCGTAAGCGGTAACTTTCCTTTCTGTCTTCCTTCTTCCTCAACATTTTCTTCACGTATATTACAAGGGTAGTTTAAATTTCATGTCAGTCCGTCTATATATGTTAGGTGTTGTTTCGTTCGTTCCATTTGCCAAGAAAGAGGCCAGGCGGCTCTTGTTTTCAGATATTGAAAAAAAAAAAAACAACTAACTACAAACGAAGAAAGAGGTCAGCCATCTTGGCGCTGCCAGGAGTGGGTGGTGGCGAGAAAGTTGTAGTAGTATCGTAAGGGTCAAGAAGTGGGTAATCCATCATCCCAGCACAAGAAAGTGTACAGAGAAGGGAACACCCTAGTTCAGCTCCCATTTCCCTTTTCCCTGGTGAAGGAGAGAGAGGGGTTGTGGGGGGGGGGGGGGACAAACGCATCAACACCTCTTTGTTGTAATTCATACGCATTTTATTATTGAAGAACGCATTTGTGTGTGTGTCTGTCTGTCCTGCACCATTTGTTAAGTCTGTGTTTTTCGAGCAATGACCCGTAGGAGAGCCACGCATTGTGTGCTTCATTCATTGTACGTATTGTGTTTGTTGTCGTGACAACGCGAAACTAGATTTTCGAGGCTGTAAATCATTAGAGAAACATAAACATTATTTGTCAAAACAACTATAACTAATAGTCACTTGGTCGTTATTATGGAAAAGGTCTTTCATTCTTCCTTATCATCTTTCCTTCTAGATAACGATCTATCTAGCTTTATTTATTGATCCGAGTTGTACCATTTGTACACGCATCAACGCGCCACTGAGGGAATTCTCTATGATTAAAAGTAAATTATTGATACATTAAACAGCGTAGAGATTTAATGCTTGTATGGTTTACTAACGGCGTACCCACAAACACATGTGAAAATAATAGATGACACTGATTTTTTTCTTTTTCGCTTTTTATTTTTCTACACAGCTTCCACTAAAGTCTATTGACATTTGTGTATAACGTTGCATAGCTGTATTTTTTCTCCTAAGGAGCCAAAAATCCCTGCATTGTGGTAAAAACACGAGCAAATTAAATTTGTATTATTATGATTACTTTTAAGGACCCAGCTGGGGTAAGGGAAGGGTGTACCAACCAAGAGGGACTATAAAGTTGAATAAATGACGACAGAAACGAGATTCATCCATGTTTGCAAACGAAAATGAAGCACACAGAAGGCGAGATGGAGGGAATGACGCCTCAACGGGAGGTTATTCGCATCCACCCTCAACAAATTTCGGTCTCGATTTTAGGCCATTAATTAACCACAGCCAGCCAACGAGCTACGAAACAACATACCGATTAGGTGCAGCTAAAGTGCTACGAAGATAAAAGTTAAAACAGATGCAGGTATCGCAGTGAGTCTTGCACAGAAAGAGCTTGAACAGATGCAGCTGAGCTACAATGACAATCATTCAGCCAGATCCATTTAGGTAGCTGTTACTACATTAATTGTTAGCCAATATTGCTGGCTGGTGTTATCAGCCATTGTCTAAGCAGAAACAGGCACCTGACAATAATGTCGAAACTTCAACAAACATCACATCACATCACATCAATCACATCACATCACATCAAATCACATCACATCACATCACATCACATCACATCAATTCAATTGTCGAGGTTGTAAACCATTGTAGCACGACGCCATAGCGTCAGTGTCTAATATCCTGAAGCATAGTTGGTAATTTTCAGGTACTTGGATAAAAATAACAACGCGGTACAAAAGCTTAAATTGTGCTGAAATCAAAAGCAATGCCGCACCTGACAAAAATTAACTCGTGTAGGAATGCGAGCTAAGCTGCTTTCAATGCAAAATCTGACCCTCAATAACGTTGCAAATGTGTGAATAGCTACTAGCTAGCTAGCTAAATCTAGTCCGCTCATCCCCATGTTAATTTCCATTGGGTGATTATTCATCGATACCAAGAACGCTTCCATCTATGAAATTAGACGAATAGCTACAGCGAACTGCGTACCTTTTATGGTTAGGAGCCTAGGGGTGTAATGAGGATTGCGTGAGATGGCGCGGAAGTACGAAAAATATTGTTATAACCATTGTTACTATTGTCGGCATCGTCTCTCATTGGACGACCAAAGTTCGGACAACAACAACGTGTATACTGATGTGCACGCCTAGACACACACTAGTGTAGCACGATAAATCTAAACAAAGTTGCCAAAGAAATTGTATTCACGTCCAATTTACGAAAAATAAACCAACTGTAAAATCAAAGCAAAATAAACAAAGCCAAAAACTGTTGAAGAGGCCACCAAGTTGAGAGTGGTTCGGCCTTTCAAAGGAGCGATATCAACACACCAAAACTAACGAAATAAAACAAATTATAACAAAATTAAAACTTATAAAGAGGTGACTCGGCTGAGAATGGTTCGGCCTCTAGGCAAAAGGTAGTAGCAAATTGTTGAAAACCAATTTCTTGTTGACGTGGCACTTTATTACACATCTGCACGGTAGTGGAGTTGAGTCAATACACTATTATAAAAAAAAGGAGTGATATCATATAAAAAACCAAAACTGGTAAAACGGGTCGCCAAGTTCCGAATGGTTCGGCCCTTCAAAGGAGTGATGATATCAACACACCAAAACATTCGCCAACTTAATCGCAGCGAATAATACTTTGGACGTTCAATGAAAACTTGAACATTGCTACCGAAAGTAGCAATGTTCTAGCTTTCATTTAACCTTCGAACTATTAAGCGGTGCAATTAACTTGGCGAATGTTTTGGTGGGTTGATATACTGATATACTGATTACCGTATTTCTTGAAGCAATTTTCACAAACACAAAATTAAATAGGAGTCAGATTGACTTCCCAAACGTGGTATAAATTACTTATTGGTGAGAAACTCCCGGTTATCGATTTTTAACCCACAGCTGCAATGATTGTCCTGGCTCGAGTATGCAAATATGTCTCGTGCTTAAACCTCCAATAACAACAACAACGATTATATATATATATATATATATATATATATATATATATATATATATATATATATATATATATATACAAACGTTTTTATTTTGGACGTGAGGCTTAAGCTGCCAAACGAGTTACCCAAAATTTTGCCGTGCGATATTGGAAAATCTGCTGTATCCTGAAATGCACTTTCTCATCATTAGTGTATTCCCCGCTTGCACCGATACATTTTTTTTTGGCCATTTTATTTAAATTAGTCAATTCAATCAACATAAGCAAATCGCTGTAAAATCATACAAAGGTAAAGGAAACATAATAGTACAACAGCGAAAAGCTTTTAATGTCGACAAGCCATTAATTTCATTGAGATGACGTTGCGAAGATTTAAATTTATTTATTTTTGGGATAACTTCGCAAAAAAAAATTTATTGACGTTCAGATGAACAGCCTACACAGTTTTTTTTTTATCATTTCTTTTCGAGAGCTTTTAAACGGTGCTACATCAAGTCGATAAGTTATTAAGCAAAAACAGGTCCAAAAAACAAAAAAACAGTTAACTGACTTGTTTTCCAAAGGGCAAAATTACCTCCACCTTCCACCCATTAGTAAAAAGCTTGTCGCAGGTCGGCTGCAAATTTTTATTCTGCAACTTGTAGGCGTTAAACTACGCACCCAGTAGGCCTAGGGGAAGGTTACATGACTATATATTGATTGGAACGTGATTGACAGAGACACACCAGACGTTTGAAAATGGTGAAAAATATCTGGTTACAACTAAGGTATTTCTCCCAACAGTATATATCTTCATACCCACCCAAAACCAAAACTGGTATAAGAAAAGCCACCAAGTTTCCAAAAAGGGTCGTCCTTTGAAGGTAGTGATATTATTCAACCAGGGAAAGGCCGCCAAGGTTAATCCTATTAGCCAAGTTAATCGCACCCACAAGTAGGCTAGTTCGAAAGATGAAAACTAGAACATTGCTATCCGCTGTAGCAATCTTCAAGTTTTCATTTAACCTCCAAAGTAATATTTGGTGCGATTATTTGGCTAATAGGATCGATTAAACTTTGCAGCCTTTTCCTGGTTCCAATGGTATCACTACCTTGCGATCCTTTTTCGAAACTTGTCAGCTTCTCTTCTACCAGTTTTGTTTTTGGGTGGATATTACAGCTTTCATAGGACTGTGAACGATCAAAAGGTCACATCGCCTTATCTTCATATCTACCTTTTTTTTCCTGGAGGAATTTATGTCTATAAATTTTCACATTAATAATTTTTACATTTGCCATTGGAACAATTATCCATTACATCAGCCAAAATGAAACTGTTTGGTATATTGCATGTCCATCCTTCACATGCTAAAGTTTCTCCAATCCCACCTTTCCCACACATTGGCTCACAAATGCTGATTTACGTTCGCTTCGCTCACTCAATCAATCATCCCCCTTCTGTTGCTCCTCCTGAGGTTAATGTTAATCTATGGAATTATACTAGAATTGCTCACTCAATCAGTGCATCCCCCTTCAGTTGCTTTGTTTATCCGTGCACCTTTCCCTTACATTTTCCACAATTTGCAAAGACTTGGGATTTATCCTAGACATGATAAGATACGCTTTTAGTTACCTACAGTTAATAGGCAGATATAACTTAAGGACATTTAACGAACAAAAGGTCACACCATCGTACCTTCATCTTTCCTTTTTTTCTTGAGGAATTTTATGTCCATAAATTTTCACATTGCTTTCTTTGTTTAAAATTTGTTCTGCATAAATTCCTGAAGTTCACTGTTACTAAAACATCAGACCGCAAAGTATTCTGTTTGTTAGTTAAGATAAACCACATTTTGCTCGATGGATGTTCGTATTGATGAGTAACAGTTATCTAACATGCATCCCTTTATTCTTACGCAATCCATGGCATTGTAAATGAGTGACTATTTAGTCCTTTGTTACAGTTCAGCTTTAGTTCGTCCAGGCAGATGACCGGGTGCGGTTAACGCTTACTAAAACCCTTTGACCCTTTTTAGTTCGTCCAGGCTTACACGATAAATCTAGGGACCAGGGTTGATTGTCTAAGCTGCTAGAAATCTTTGATTGCAACATGGAAAAGAAAGAACGAATTTTAAGTTCTTTGGGTATGAATATTCTCAAAACCTCAACATGATAAAATATGCTTTTAGTTGCTTACGGTTAACAGACCCTGTATGTCTACTAGTGAAGCCACTTCTTTATCGATAGCAATCAATCTTTTAGCATTCGGATTTCTGCAATCTGATGGTCTATACTATCACTTTGCGGCGACACACTAGCGTTTGTCTCGATATACGAGTCATAAGACACCAAAACAAGTGTAGTTTTCCAAAAAATGCACAGTTCGTTTTACTATATACTTTCTTACTCTTTCTCTTACTTTTTTTCTTACTCCTGCCCTAACATGGCACCACGTCATAAGAGGGCAAGTAGAAAATGTATAGTAAAATCATGAACTGCGCCGTTTAAGGGAAACTGCGTCTTTTATTGGAGACAGTCTATGTTACAGCTGTGAATCGGAAGATCAGTTGGTTTTTCCAGGCAGCTTTTGTATGTTTATAAGAATTAGACGCAAACTTTTACCAGTCACATCTTTATTATTAGAAGACGCGTGTTTCCAAGGAACGGCCATGCCTCGTTATCTCGTGACCCGTCGAATTAACCCGACGCTCGCTTGCAAATGTAGGCGAGTAGGCGTTTATTAAAAATTTACGGTAATCGGGCTAAGTAGAGCATGCAATATGGCCGGGCCAATAAATTACAACAACGGTTTCTATCGAAAAGGCCACGATCCATTCATTACACGGAAATTAAAACCGTGTTTTCTGCCGTTTCTAGAAAATTGTTCCGAAACAAATTCGTTTTTTTCTTTTTGTGGTTGGACTTCGTGTAATTTTTTTAATGAAACGATGAACGCTCGATGGTGGCTATTAGATTACGTCATCCGTTTGTCGGTTTTTGTGTTACTTTCAGCTGAAAACTAAATATAGCAATGCTCCAGATAAAAAGACTGAAAATGGTGAGACTAGCATTTTTCGTATATTAGCAAAAATGTGTATCGTTTAATTTTGGGTTGTGGGTGTGGCGTCAGGTTTAACGATGAGTCACAAGGCCACATGGCGAATAAAAATCTAAGAAGTTAAGTCGATAGATTGAAAATGCTAAGCGTAAACAAATGTTAGCCTTCCTTAAACAAGAGGAACTTCAGATGTCGTTCAGGTGTGTGACTTTTTTTTTTTTTTTCTCAAGGTTAGATTTCTTGCTTGATGTACTTTTCCTCCGAAATCTCGGTTGATGAAAGGTTGTTTCGAACGGTATGCGGACGCATGGGCACCGGACACATAGGCACCTCAATTTAGACACTGGATAAATAGGCACTCGGACAAATAGGCACCCGGACAAGTAGGCACTCAGACATATAGACACCGGACAAATAAGCACCAAGTTTTTTAATTTTTTTCTTTAATTATTATGGATTGCCCTCAAAATCCCCCCAACGGTCCCACAAGAATGAAAGTGCCTCAGATTTAGAAAAAAAAACAAAAACGATGCAGAACTGTTGAAAGAAAGAAGGGGAAGGGAGAGAATGGTCAGGAAGAACAACAACAACATCGCGGTTGTTGTGGTGCGTGAAAATTGAACTAAAGTGCCGACTATCATGCACTTGTGTGAAAGGGTCGGTGTTGAGTTTTTCTCATCGTGAAACCATGGTTTTCCCTCCGAGCAAAGTTGGGCTTAAACCCCAAATGGCGCTGTCCGGGATCCATAGTGGAAGGTGGCAAATTTGTCACACCCAGCCTAGGTCATAATGTCGCCAGACAAAGTGGACGGACCACACATCGTTTCGTTAATTAGAAAGTGCGACCCACGGACCAAAGATGAAATAGTGTGTTGCCATGGAGCAAGCATCGACTGAGCTTCATGGATACCTAAAACCCCATTAGGGCCTACGTTAAATCCGTCTGTTCGTATCAATCCTAAGCAAAAAGATTCAAGAATTCCTGCAGAGGAAACTATTTTCCAGATGGTTCCAATTTGTATTGTTGACCGTTTTGTCACGACTCGGCAGATTTAAATCAGAGGTATACTGGAATTTCAGACTGACCTATAGCGGGCAAGTTGAGTTGCATAAATGAGGCTAGGTCTTTGTGGCCACGCTTTTCGGCCTGTTTTGAAACGCTTTGCCTATCCGTTTGTCACCCATATCACATTATTCAGAACACACCATATATTACGTCACACTTCTACGATGCCTCCCCCCCCCCCCAACCATAATAATTCAAAGTACAATCACTTTAAATTGGTTTTGTTAACATTTATTATTTATTTCATTTTTTTAATCCTGGAAATTATCTGATGGGTTTGTCAGGAATCTCATTTGAATTATTGTTTGCTTCATCGGTAACTACAGGATCATGGACGTCCACATCTTCTTCATCAAGCCATTCTGCATCCTCTCCTCACAATTTTTCTTTGTAAAGTCACATTTCCGAAACACCCTCCACCCCTGTGTCAGAGTTGTCACAATATATCCCCGCCCCTACCGAAAATGACATAATTTATGGACGGCCCCTTTAGGAGTTTATTATCCGACACCCAACTTTCATTCGTGTATACGCCTTATAAGCTTTAATCATGCTAGGTCCATCACATTTCGTTAAACACTTGGTTGGTAAATTCTTCCGTACGGAATTCGTGGTGCTTCCCACCTGAAAAGGAGTAATTTAAATAACGTTACCACCGCTGGTTCAGTAATTTATCGAATTTCACAAAAGTTATAGTCTGTACTTCAATGAATGCGAAATCAACCCTCCACCCAAACAACTTTCGAAACACGAGTAAAAAAAAAAAAAAACTGAAAGTGGGCTTTTGACCTTCGCACGTATTTGTCCTACAACTCAACAAGGAAGATAGACCCCAATTCGAGATGGTGGGCGACCCGTGACGCCTTCATTTCATTAAATGTGCGCCTCTTTCTTTTTATCGTTATTATTTGAACATTGCCGAAACCCTTAAGGGAGGTTTTAATTTGATGGCTGACTTCTGTTGTCTCAATTCCTAATTTAGTCGCATGCCAAGGATGAAACAGGAGAAAAGAAATTATCCTTGGATGTGCCGTAGTTGGAAGTTGACGCCACTTTTTTTTTTGTGGTCTACGTTTTGGTCTACATCTTGATTTTTAATGAATACTTACTTGATTTGGTAGTAGTGCTATGCAGAATGATTCATTTTCGATAAAGCGTAAAGTTTGGGCCACTAAATCAATTTTTTTTTTAAACATAGAAGAAATAAACGCTAAACAAATCCTGAAATAAAAAGCAAAAACTTAATAAAATCTCTAAATATGGTAAAGAGATGGATTTTATGTATTCATTTTATAGAACTCTACAAGGTCTTTGCCCGGTTGTCAAATTATAATAATAATAATAGGTATCGGCCAATAAGCTTACAGCTTGTTATTAGGCCCAAGCGGCAGGCGGGAAACAACCGGAGAAAAACCCGTACATATACACTTCCCTTCCCAGGATCGAACCCGGGTCGGTACAAAGCCAGAGATGTACAGCTGGGACCAAGACTCCTATCGAATCTGACGCCCCAGTGCTCGCAGCTACCCGTGCACCAAAGAGTTGTCATATGCCGACAGACTGAAATTATCTGGCCATGATTCCTTGCAGCTTAGAAGAATGAGAGCAGAATTTTGCTTAACATTAATCTTGCTACATGATTTAGTTGATTTTTGACTATTCCTGCTCCACCTGGACACCTGGGCACCCTCTCAGTAGTAGGCTGTTTTTTTTATTAGCACTGTGACAAACGCGTGGAACGATTTACCTGGTGAGTTTGTTATGGCCCCATCATTCAAAAGATAGTTGGACGGTGTTAGCGTTAACAAGTATTTATTATGATTCAAACTCTTTCTTTTTTGTTTTGTGTACTATTTTTGCAGTTTCTTTTATAGACCAATTTTTAACTTTTTCTTTTATTTGTTGTTTCAAATTCTTGCACTTGTGTGATTTATCAACTGGGCAGTGTACACTTCTCTGTGCAATGGATCTATCTTTGTACTTTTTTTTTTAACTTGGAGCGGGTATTAGTGGCCATCTGGTCCTGTCACTATTCTGGTCCTGTCACTATTCGCAAAAATTATTAATAATTACTGAGCTTCTTTTTGTTTTCATATGTTATTTATATATTTGTTAAAGCATGAGGCCAATAAAAATATGATTTTGTCCCCTTTATCATTAATTAAATACACACATACTTATTATAACCATACACTGTGACAAACCATGTAATTTGTTTATTCACAATATGCTGTATCTTTTTATAGTTTGCTATTCACACCAAGTATTTGTGGTTTGCTACTGTCTTAACACATTAAATTAAAAAAAAAATTATTATAATTATTATTATTACTATTATTCACTTTATCATTAATCAGAAATCTGGTCTGATAAATAAAAAATTCAATTATCAATCATTTATTAATAATATTTTTAAAGGCATCAAAATGAAGTTAGCATCTATAGACCAATTGCACTTTTAATGCAATTAATAAATTATAGAGAAGTTTTTTACTGAAAAATATTGACAATTGTGAATAAACTTAAAATACTTTCTGTATTGTCTCACTAAATCATTTAACTGATAAACTTACTGCAACATTAAATGAAGTTCATTGCATAGCTTCACTTTTAATCGACCTACAAAAACGCACTTGACACACTTAATCGAAACTTTTTATTGAAAAAAAATTGGAATCCGGGGAGGGCGAGAGTTTGAGGCTAAATGGCGCGTTGGCAGCAAGGTCATTAGCGCCAACCTCAGTCATAGTGCAGTGGTCTGGGCTGCTACAATGCTACTCTAACAGATATGTTAAGTAAGCCCCAAATCTAGATCTTACCGTACATCTATTCCTTCTGAAAAAAATTAAAGATTCCTGACATCAAGACAAACTTTTTACCCAATTGAGGCGCTGTCTCGCGGAAGATGGAAACTGCAACGAACGCGGAAGTCAACAAGCAAGTGACGACCAATCAACAATCAACAAGCAATTGACGACCGTCAGTGTCAATCGACACCAATGACATGCAGGAGGGATAACACCCCCCCCCCTCAAAAGTAAGCAATGAGTAAGGTTGGTGTAACCAATATGCAATCGGGCTAACACCACCTCTTTCCCCCGGCAACTACGGCAACAAGCCAAGTGCCATTCCTTAGTGCTCTTAATAGCCATCAACTTATTGTTGTCTTCCCGTAAGGATTACCACGTACCGAGCAATCTCAGACATACAGCTGGAAAGGTGCTCGCCAGAACGAGGCACAGATCCATATCGAGGGGACTATACTCCTTTTGCTGCAGCATCAATGTGCTTATTCCCTGCTATCCCAACATGGCCTGGAATCCTACAGATTTATAGTTTTCTGTTGGCCTGGAAAGTGGAAAAGCAGAGCTTGGATTCGCTCTATCAAGGGGTTCCAAGGGTTGTACTATGCCAAGATTCCAGGCTACTCATGCAATCACTGAAGATGCAAAAATGCGTGACCTGAAGATCAAGGATCCAGCCAAACCAAGTACCAAAAGCCAACAGCCAAACAGTACCAACAGCCAACAGTACCAACGGCCAAACCAAGTACCAAAAACTTTGCCGAAAACACAGAATAACCTGATGGAAGGCGATAAGAAATAATCTCTCCCATGCACACGAGCACGTGCCACGCCAACTTCTGACTTCAACCTATGAGTGAAGAGCCACTGATATCCAACGTACTGATCACACAGCCATGGAGTTGAATTTTTTGGAGGGCCGCCAGATGAAACGTGAAAGTGCCCCTTGGGACACACCAAGGGGGCCACTGGTATCTCCCCAAGCTTCAAGACGTGGGGCATTTGAAAGGCCATCTCCTGACAGGACTGCTATCACGGAAATCACCTGCTGACCCGCAAGAAAATAATGGGCCAGACATGACTGGATTGTACAACGCGCAGCCGTACAGCATACTGAATGGCAAGATGATGCTGGCGAATTGCCGAAGGAGGCTCCAGCATAGAGGCTGGCCACTGGAGGTGCCCGAAATGTTCCAGCTGCCAAACGCAGGACACCGTAATGCACAGAGCATCTGGAGGGTCGAGTCACTATAGCTGAACAATAAACCTTACAAGCCGAATCAAGCTTGTTACAAACAAGGGCTCGGAGAGGCGCAGCATGACCCCATGAAGTGTCCGACAAAACCTGTAGGATGTTCAGGGCCCGGAAACGGGGACCCCCACAATAGGGCGAGGGGCAAGGTAGACCCGTGGTACCCAGATCGGGTCATTCAGGACACCCGCATGTCCTGCCCCCCACCCCTCCCCCCATTTACAAGTTATGAGGAATATGAGTAACAAACGTATACGATTTACGCGATTTGTGAATGTTTTTATACTCCCAGCAAACAAAAACCTAAATCCAACAGCAACGAGTACGGAGGAGGAGCACTGCACTGCAAGCCTGTCAGGCAGGAAGCCACCAAACGGAAGCAGCTCAGATTAATGAATGAACCAACTCGTTAAGTATAATTGTGGCCAACGAATAATTTACACAGCCTAAATTTTTTCCGATTTCAGTCGGGGAAAGAACGGAAAAGGTGATAATCATAAAAGTAACACTAATGTGCAAAGATGGTGTTCTGCAGGGATCAATAATTCTAGGGATTACTATTTTTTGTTTTACATATATTAAAGCTAATAAAGACATTGACGGCAGTATTGCTTTTTAAAAAAATGTCTACATACGTGTGCTGATAATGTAATCTTATTGTCTATTCATGTTGACTATAAAAAAATGATGAATAAATTGCAAATACAAGTTGAAGAAATTTCAAGCTGGAGTACCAAAAGTGCTGTTTACAATGCTGAAGAAAAACCTGTGTTTCTGCACATCAAAACTTAACATGAGGGCAATACAGATGAGGATGGGATTTTTCTCGAAACGTGTGTAGGAGAGTATTTAATTAATGAAGTAAATTCAGAAAAACATTTAGGTTCGACCATTTATGCATATAATTCAAAATTTCAAAAAAATATTGATCTATACTTATTAAGAAACTTAAATAGCCTACTACAAATTTAAAAATAAATTCTTTACTATGCATGAATTGAATCGTACTTACAGTACGGTATCGCAATATATGGATTTGCATCTGCGTACTAATTAAAAGACTACAAAGTATCTAAAACAAGGTTATTAAACTCCTATTCGGTAATGATAAACTTAGCTCAACTAAGGAAATCTTTCTAGTACATAGTATCCTAGATACACTAAAACAAACAAAAAATTATGTTATTATATTATTAAACTACTTTCTATGTTTAATTCCTTTGATAAAAGGGTTATTTATAAACGGCGAACAACATTACAACTAAAAGTATCACTTGTTCGGAATACTTACGGAAAAGGAATTAGTAAATACACATTGCCATTTGTTTTTAATTCTGTACCAAAAAAATTATTTTTCATTGACAATTCTACTTAAAAAAAAACAAAGGGTTGGATAATTTTGTATTAATCTTAAAGCCTGTAAAATTTTTGTGTATCACACTTATAAAACGTGATAAAAGAAACAAGGCGTCTTTACGGCGTCTGCAAAATTCCTACTGTTATTGGCGGAGCGAGCGAGCGAAGCGTAGCCTATAACGGACACCAAATTGCAAAATGTTGGTTGGTTGGTCCGTTGGTCTGTAGGTTACACATTTTTAGTCTGGGTGGAGCCCAAACGAAAGATCGGATTAGAATGAAATTTGGTACAACGCTTGATACCACAAACAGTATTGCTGAGCCAAAATTTGACGTAAATCGAACAATTATTACGGGAGAAATAACAAATTTTCGAATTTATTTTTAACACTCACCATTGTAAATTTGGAATAGTGAATAGTGAAGGAAATCCGACGAAGCATACACTGTGCTGTTGGTAATCAAGTGAACTTTAAAAAAGCCAAAATAAATCCTCGTAGCTTCCTTACAGCTAACAATCTTTTTTGACATCTCAACGAAATAATAACATTTGATCATAACACTTTAACCACTAGAGGAAGACAAGCAAATGGGGAAAAAAACCAGAAGGATTCGTTAACGACTCACATTCGTTTCATGTAAAAAAAAAATGCTTGCAGGAATTCAGCCAACATGGCAACCAAAGTAGCGTTGACGCTATCAACGGGAATCTCAAATTTGAAACATCAAATCGCCGCTGCAGGAGGAAACCGTTCATATAATACGACAGTACACAGCAGACTACGTATTTATATCACACCACAGAACAATAATTTGGCTTCGTATTGTAATTTCAAGATTTCTAGATTGCTATGGAAACTACACAAACCATCCCATGTTGCCAGAATAAATAGGCCCAACATCGAACCCAAAATAGGCCTAATTTCTCTACTGTTGTCGCTTACGAAACTAAAGCGGGACTAACAATTAGGCTTAAAATTAGGATTTAAAATGATTTAAATTCTATCTTCACAGCCAAGCTAAAAAAGGTTAAAGGGTTTAACGAGCGTTAACCACTCCTGGTCATCTGCCTGAAGCCCTAAGGCCCTAACACCCAAGCCCTAACAGCCAAGCTAACACCGGCTGATCAACAATCGTAATAATTCCAATTTAAAAAAAAAATTCGCGTTTGGCGTTGCAGTACGTGCCAGAGGTGTGCGCTTCAACATTGTCGTAGAAGGCAGCGTAGAGAGCCGCGGATGTTTCAATCTTTTGATTGTTGTGAAGTACTATCGTTACTGGTGATTGTTTAGCTTGCAATTAAATGCTTTATTGTTAATAATTTAAATCTAGAAAAGATACTCTGCAATAAATATAAACAATGTAAGCATTATTGCCGATGGCACGTTCTTTGCCTTCTTAACCACGGCGGCACGTTCTTTGCCAACTTAACCACGGTGGCTAACGTTGTATTTTACAACGGCGGCGACGGCGCAAAGAGGCTGCAAATAACGAAACGGATACTAAATATGGGTGCAAACGAAAGTATCTTAAAATTAATATGAAACGTAGCCTAACTAAAATGTAAAAAACACCAGCAAAAAGCTTCAGCTCAACTGTAGCCGAATGAATATTGCCCCAAGCTTTTTAAGGACCATTAGCAAACATTGCAAAGCCATTATAATGAGAGGAAATACAAATTTAAAATAAATTTTTCTTCGCTCCACCTACAATAGGCCCAAAGCCTGTTTCCTAGTTTAGCATTTCGTAAAATTAGTGGCACGTATTTGTGCTTTCTTGTGGACAACACCAGTCAACTTTTTTTTTGCTAACTCTAATGAGCGTCTTTTAATCGTTTACATCGTCAACGATTATATTTTCGTACGACGGAGTAGCATTGTGTAAGGGCGCGTTTAGGCAAGGACAATTTTCTCGCTTACTAGCTTTTACTTGGTCAATACTAAATCTGCTGGCTACTTCTCGCCTTTTTCGGAGAATGCGGCTTTCAAGTTGTCTATACGTAGTAATCATGGCAACAACGCGGACGCAAATTTTCTCCTCTTGCCTCGCGACACGACGTACGATGCTTGCAACATGACAGCGTCGATTTATGACAACTAGAAAACAACTGCAGTACACGACGACAGACTGATTCCTGAATACCTGCAATCGAAGGTTTGTATTCGAATCGAACTCCGAAATGGACCCCATGTTGAAATTTGAATTCTCGCTGCGAGTAGCTATTATTCTACCGTCTTTGATCACTGCTAGAAGCTGTTTTTGCAGCGAGAATAGCAAATTTTGGAAATAGCGTGAAATGGCAACAATGTTGTAGCAATGTTGAAAATGACTGTTGCACTTTGTTCTTTGTCCGTGTTGTTATTTATATTACGTTTAATTTGTTGTCTATTACTACAATCATTTAATAGAAACGGGAAATTAATCGTAAATAAATAACGGTTGCCTATAGCTTTCGGCGAGTGAGAAAGTCTCGTAGCATAAACGAGCCCTAACTTCAAGGAATGCCTCTACTTCTTATACGACAAATAACGTATTCTACCGATCTGATGTATTCAATGATTAACGTTTCGTTTATGAAATTTAGTTGCTCTTTCCGCAAGAACCCACTAAATCTTGCAAAATGGGTATACAGTTTCTCATGAGCTGGAAGCGAATTTCCGCAAGGCTTGGCGATGGTAAGCCTGTAAATACACGCAAGCAATATATTCGTAGCATATGGCGGATGAAAAACACACCTCGCAATCCTGCTACAGCTGGACGTGTTCATAATAATGGCCATTCCCATTTGCACGTGGAGAATTCTATGCCTGAATATTGCGTATCGCACTCGTACGATTTAAGTATACGTGAGGTATGGTCCTTATTTCATTGTTGTGAAGCATGAGAAGAGTTCGAAGCCATTTTGCCGCGTCACAGCCAACTGTGTATGGTTGTATTAAGAAGTCGTTCGCCAGAAAATCGAATCTTTGTAATGCGACTTTATTAATATTTGCAATGATCTGTACGGATCATGCAACTCCATTAATGAGTTGAATCCTAACTTGGTTAGTGGTTCGTTTTTTTCGTGTTAAGTGAATTCACACAGTAAATAAACTACGTTACAAGGTTTCGATTTTCTGTCCAACCTATTCTTAAAGTGGTGCAGGGAGGCCGGATTAGGGATCAGCCAACATCATTTATATTATGGCTGATCTGATACACCTTGCCAACCATTATTATTGTCTAATACCGATCCGATGTCTGTCCGATGTCTTACATCTTTGAGTCACTAATCCCCTTTTTGTGTAGTCTTGGTTGCAAAATCTAAATTTTCTCGACATGTACATGAAACTTTCACGTCCAGGAAACCGCTAAATCTAGAAACGACAAGAACAAGAACAGGCTACTGCTATCAAGACGGAAATCACACACACACAAAAAAAAAACTACGCAGGATAATGTCGAAACTACACCGATAAAAAT
>JAHWFP010256585.1:9951-25028 GCA_023313725.1 Lithobius niger
ACAGTATGCGTACGCACACTCCTGGTTATGTTGTCACCGGAGCAGATAAAAAATGTCAACCAATTGGTGAACGAAATTGGTGAAGTTGAATTTGCATCACTAATGAAAAGTTCCCATCAATTTTTTTAAGTCCAAACTTTTCTTCAATTACTCTCTCAAAAATTGATGGGAACTAAACATTTCAGTCTTTTTTTGTCCCTTGTATCAAATTTTGCTAAACGAAACTATCACACTCCCACGAAGCTGTCTTCGTCATTCTTGGAGAAAATAAGAGCTTCAGGGTTGAATATTAAACCATTGCGAATTTAAGACGGTTTTTTTTTTTTTACCATATTTGATGAAGCGCCCGTTACGGCACCTTCTACGATGCATTTAAATTAGATGGCCCATGCAGGGGCTCGTGGATGCGACTCTGTCGGTGCGGTGGGAATCTTCGGAACTGGCACTTTGCACAAGTCATAATAACCACTTTTAATGGCGGCATTCATCTGAACACGTGTTATCCCCTTTTCCAGTGTCATCCGCAGTAGGGAGGGAGGGAGGTAACGCAACGGACCTCGTTACAGTGAAGGAAGCCAGCTTTAAAGTTGTTGAAAACCAACGTCACCCAGCCTAACGACGACGCATTTTTTGTTCTTCTTTTAATTTTTTTTAAACATTAAATTTTGGTTCTACGCTTTCCATGAGAGACGTCTTTGTTCGACTGTCGTTGCTTCGATCATCATTTTTTTTTTTTAAATGGATAATTTTACCGTAAATTTTCACGTATATACAGCAATTGCTCCATCAATTACATGCAAGTGTGTTTTGTATAGAGCAGTGACACGACGTAGTATTATTGTATATAACTCGATGCTGGAGCCTTAATGGGTTAGCTGCAAGGGGCACTGCAGAGAGAAACAGAAGGGCGTCATACTGAAGCCGAAGCTGTGAAGAGTGATTTCTTAGACCTAAAAACCCGCGATTTTTGTTGTTGGAGAAAACAACTTATTTTAAGCCTAAGAAATCCGCTCTTCCGTTGTTTTTCCCTCCATTTCTATGTAGTGCACCTTGTAGTTATGCCCTCCAAAACCCATACTGGTGTCAATATGGCGGCAAATGTCACTGCTCTATAGGATATCACCCGCTTTTCAAGTGCTGGGATCTAACAATGGCGAGGGCGAAATCCATTGTTGGATTTCAGCATGAGGGCTCGGTTACGCAACCAGTAGCCTTTGTTTTCTCGCAGTTGAAATTTAATCACGATACGATGCCATGGTAACAACGCTTAGGCTACTGGTTTAGCTAAATTGGACATTGTTTGACCAAATGCTCGCAGTCTTGTAATTCGTGACAGTAAAATAACGAATTCTTCCTGACGAAACAATTTTCCCAATCGCTGCTAAACTCAATTATTGACTCGTTTTGTTTCGAGCTGGCAAGAGCTAAAACCGCCGCCATGTTGGAATTTCAGATAATTTCTAGCTACTCGCTGCAAGAATGCAAAGACGAGTGATTGCATAAACGCGCCCTGAGGGAAGCGGGCGATATCCTACTTCTCATCCGTTTTGAAGTTATCAGTCCGACGTGCATTTGTTGAGCGCAAGACGTGAGCGCTAGTGGAATACATTGTTGTGTTTAGCCAGAAGAAAATTTTGTGTGGCGTATTCGCAAGACGCAAATGTATGCAAGCAACGAAAAGAGCAACGTCTAATTTTGAAAGCGGTTGCAGGGTTGTAATTAACTCGAATTCGTGAACGGGTTTATTATTTTTTTTTTTTTTGGAAGTTTGAGGAGTTGTTTTTGAAAATTGTTTCATTTAACTGATTACATTCGTTTGCTTTATTCCTTTTTGCCATTTAATGGAAACCAGCGTTTGCAAAGCAGCGGTTACACTGTTATGAGTAACGTGAATTCAACGACCTTTTTCTTTTGTGTTTATATTTTTTTTTAATATTTGTTTCAGTAAATTTACTACATTAGTTTGTTTTCTTCCATTTTTCATTTAACACAAACGAGTGCTGGGATCCGGATCCCAGCATTCCACCGTGTATCCCAGCACTCCACTGTTGACTCCAGTCATTATTCATTGTTGCGTTCCCGTCGTACTGTATTGTTGTAAGAAGACTGAGTGCTTTTAAACGGGTAAGAAAGTTTGTATAGCCACCTGGACTCCTCTAACGTGCCTGTGAGGTCAAGAGTGACCAACTGACCAGTAGCAACACTTGTCGGTTTTATTTCCTTTTTGTATCAGTATAAAGCGTGGCCGGTTTCGGGTCAGTTTGGTTTCAACGGACGTCCTGTATTTTATTCCACTCCTGTGTAACTCTCACGTCATTGTAGTCAAAATGCAACCCCCTACCAAGCAGAGGAAGAAAATTAAGTCCCAACCCGCACTGCGAGCTTTGTGTGGAGTCTTCGGCGTACCCGAGCCACGTGAGCAAGGACAGCAGAGTATTAGATTAGTCAGTTTCAAGCCAAGTAGACGTGGAATCGAACTCCACCACCGAACAAATCACGTATGGACTTACAGTTGCGGCGGAAAGGATACTGGAATTCTTGTGTGTGTGGTATTGCTTAAGTGTGATATTGAATTGGAGGTAATGAGGCAGACCCCGTTATAACGAAATGAACAAACTAAAAGTCTCGTGTGCTGAATTTCATCGTAATTAAAGCCGAAAAAACCTTCCGTTTTAGATAAGCCAATGAAAAATTGTTTCCGTCAACACTAAAGAATAAATCCAAATGCGGGTTTTGGTTGAGTTTACGCGCTAATCAATTTGGGGCTACCCCAAGGTTTCCTTGGACTTGTCATTTTTTCCTCGGACTTGTCATTTTTGCATCATCAGACTATTTTTTCGAGTACCATGTTTTGCTAAGGACGGTCTTCCAACTTAGTTCGGACTTCCAAGTGGCTTGTAATCGGACATCCAAATGGTCAAAGCTCAGCTTGGTTGCTGGAGGTTTGCGAATCTGGTCGAACCCCACCCTGGAAAGGAAACCTTGGCAAATTCCCCCCCAGGACTGCAGGCCAGGGTAGCGAGAGAGGCTACCACGCTCCTTCAGCAGCTGTGGGAACTATTCTGGTCAATTCTGGACAGTCCTTTCGGCCCCAACGATGATCGGAGGTTACCCGGTTCAAAACCTCGGGTTTACCCTTCCCTTTACCAGATATTTCTTCTCTCAAAAAAAAACTGGTAATGTTCAAAACTGAGTCGGTTCAGCCTAATAAGTACTAAACTTAAGGTTGACTTAAGGCTCAAAGAAATTAATTAAAAAAACAGTTGAACACTCCAATCGGCTGTTCATGCTCACTTTGGGTTTTCTTAAGGGCCCCTCACAAAGTTCGCAGTACAAATTGAACCTTTTTTTTTACTTGCTGGTATGCTGCCATTTGACCGAACGATGCGACGTTATGAGTTGGAAGTTTCAAAATGCCACCTACTACCAACCAAGTTTTTTTTGGGGGGGTGTTGGTTTCGGTCCGAGTTCAGTTAAGGTTGATAGCTCACAGTATGGAGAAAGATGATGGCATCCATTTTGCCTTAAATATCACTCTTTTTAAAAGACGAAAAATTGAGCGGGGGGGGGAGGAGTTGTTGCTTTCCCTTTATGGTTGTGGTATGGTATCATCTACAGTGATTTGTATATGCTAGCTGTACCCGCGCAGATCATCTGCTCAGGCGCAAGCGAAATACTATACTGGGCAGCATGAAATGAAAATGTCCCCTGCCCCCCCCCCACACATTGTGTTGTCTAAATCCCTCTTTCACCCCCACCCCTTCTCCTCCCACCTGCGGTATTTGGTCTTGTTAGGACGTAAATCACGGTTTCATTGGAGGGTGCCACTCTTATTCAAAATGAGGCTGCATTGCCTGTTTCTCCGTCTTGATACCAAGCTCACAACAACGATTGCGCATGTGGTGATTGTTACTCAACCAACTTTCAAACTATTCAACTTAGCTAGGCCAGCATTATTGAGGCTACTGTTTAGGTCCTTGGAAGGCATTGTTGTCATCTTTTGTGGCCATTGTTAGCCTTGTACAATGTTTGCGGCGTCTTATTCGTATTCTTGTCAGCATGGGGAGAAATAAGTGTATATATTTATTCGTCTTTATACATAATCGTAGTTTGTCTCTTGCATTGATATGTGACGTGCCCCCCACCCCCCTCCACCCTGCTCGATAAAGACTAAACGCTAGACACAGATTTCGTTTAAGCTCATGCCTCAGTCATGTCATGCATACGCTCTTGCTAGAGGGATGGGAGGTCTGAAAACTTGGAATCGATTCCCCCCCCCCCGTCCCCTCCCACCACTTCTCCCCCATTACTTTCGCCATCAGCATGGCACGCGCGGTGCCCCTTTTCTTTCTCTCGTTCTCAATCTCGTCCAACGAGATTTTTGCCTTCGCTAAAAGCCAACGCGTCTGATCGTTTATGACGATGAATTATTGTAGATGATTAGCCCGAAGGGTTCGAACATCTGTTATTTAAGTTTATCTCGCTAAGTGGAAGGTGTCTTCTCATCGTTGTCGACGCTTGGCGGAGCGCGCGCGTCGTCGTCGAGGAGCCACTTTTTATTTATTGAGACCCCCATAGCACAAAAGCAAACATAATAATAAGAAATCTATATTTCTTGACGACGTGCCTGCGTGCCGCCTGCCCTCTATCGTCGTGATTGTAATGAACTCTGGATGCTAAACATTTGACACGGCAAGACATTGTTAACGTGCGCGGATGTGTTCGGTACAGATGAGTTTTTTTTAATTACAAGTTCGTTTGTTAAGTCTGCGCAGAAAAGTAGGGATTGACCTGTAGCGACACCTGCATGTGTGTATTATTGGTATTGCACCGAAATCGGAAGCGAAATAAAAAACTTCCGTAAAATTACGGTAAAGGAGAACTGGTGATTTGTTTCCAGCACTTTCTACGGCAAAAGTGTAGGCGTAGTTCCAACTCAAAAAGCAATCTGAATAAGATAAGGAGTGAATAAAGAAGAATGAAAAAGCACTGTTAATTTGTTTCCAGCGCTTAAAAGTGTAGACATATTGTTCCATATAAAAAATTAATCTGAATAAGGGGTGAATGAAGAAGAATGAAAAATAACTGTTAATTTCTTTCCAGCACTGTGTACATTAAAAGTGTAGACGTAGTTCCATATCGAAAATTAATGCACGGTGGTGACGTCACGCTAACATCCCCACGCTAAAAGTGTAGCCGTTATATACGGTTAATCTGAAAACCTACACACACGTCACCGTGGGTTAATTTTGATATCCCACACTTTTTTGATAATCTAACACTTTTTTCGGGGTCTACACCCCCTGCTCCACCATCTGTGATATATAATGACCGACTTCGCAAAACTATACCGTACACAACACAAATTCAACCAGCACACCCCATTGCAACTTGCATAAACAGGCACATTTGCAACCTATGACATTGTTCGTACGCACACAAAAAGAAAAAAAAACCTCGCGTACTATGCTAGGTTCCCCCACCCATGGAGGAATGATCCAACTTGGCAACCTTTCGTTCCGACGGTACGAAAACTAGGCTATTGAAATCTTGTAAATACACCTAAAAACCTAACAGACTCAAGCGAATAGCGCATTTATACTCTATATCTTATTTAAGCTAATAAAGTAGAAAAAATACGGTTTTACCTTGAACACAAAATTAAGTCGGGGACGGGGTAATGGGGACGTCCTCCCGTACGTGATACTTTCGTAGACAGGAAATTTAAACCGGAAGTTTCAGTTCAGGAATTTACATATCAGTCGTCCGTTAACCTTCTTAAATTCATTATGATTCACAAATACAATTTTCAAATAAAATTTTTTTAAATCTCAAATAAGACGATATGTTAGCTTGACGTCACACCTTACCATTAAATCACATATCCGTATCGCCGGTTTAACGGCGATATTTGCTCGTTTGCTCTAACCGGCTAGTCCAATATCGAGGGGGTGAAGGGAAATCCCTCCACCACCTCCATATTGGACTAGCCGTTTTTCGCAAACGAACAAATATCGCCGTTAAACCGGCTATAGCTCACGGACAGCTATTACTTAATCTGAATAAGGAGTGAATGAAGAAAAATGAAAAAAAGAACTGATAATTTGTTTCCAGCACTTTGTACCGTAAAAGTGTAGACGTAGTTACATATCAAAAATTGAATATGAATGAGGAGTGAATGAAGAAGAATGAAAAAGAACTGATAATTTGTTTCCAGCATTGTAACCCGTAAAAGTGTAGCATATTGCAAAGTTTAAGCACAGCGTTATTCAAAAGACGTCACGAAACGGACTCGCGAACTCCGCAGTCATCAGCTTGAAATCGTTAAAATTTACTCTTCAAGACAAATTGGAACATAATATTAAACCAAAATTCTCTCATGTCCTCCCCCCGCCCCTCCCTTCTTCCACCTCTTAATCCTCCCCCGGCTCCCTCCTCCCTCCCTCTTTGGCACTAATGACTAGTGTCCAGGTGTGGAAAGATTTGCATTCTAATTATTGATATTCAATCGGCGCTAGCCGCGGCGTAATTTGCACGGCTGCTCAGCACTCGTGTTACGAAGCTTGGGAACACCCCGACCCCCTCCCCCACCCCTTTTTGAGCCTCGAATAAAGTCGTAATTTTTTAATTTTCATCAGCAGTGTGACCATATCAACAAGGTGTTACCAGGAGAGCAATTAAATTTTTGGCTACCAGTGTGACATACGCCCTGCAATGGCTCATTTCATTAGAGCTTTTATTAAATATTAAGGCAGTTAGGTATAGGCCCAGCACACACGTACGTTCCAAGAAAAGTTAGTCCGTATTAGCACGGGGGGAGGGGGGAATTTCGACGCCATGTGGTATCTGATTGGGGAAGGTAGCCGAGGTGGAGGAGGTGGGGGGCGGGGTGGTGGGGATGGGGAGTGGGGGGATTGACACCTGTATGACGCGTAGGTGGCACACCTGCGTTCTATAGCTGTAATGCTTTTATGGACGTTGAAAGAATTGTGCAACCAGGTGGGAAAACTCGTTACACTAATTTTGTATATCGAAGTAAATCGAAGGTATTAATAGTATACTTAACCAAAACCACTTTACCTTTTCGTGTAAGTTTGTGGTCAACGTTGCCGACTTTGGCATTGGTGGAGTGAACCAAAAAAAAAACAACAAGATTCATTTTGGCGTAATGCTTACATTCGTAATGCTTACAATGGGTTCGTTTTGACAGCAACCTAATAAAGTGGTTAGCCCACTGCAGCACCATAGTGAAAACTACGTGCAGCTATTGTCAGGTGATCTTTCACGTCTTGAGATCAAACGACTCTGTGTATGGCCATCTGTGTTTTTTTTGTCGGACCCGTCTTGGAGTACGTATCTCCGGTCTGGTCTCCGAATCTTATTAGGGATATTGATCTGGTAGAGCCGGTGCATCGTTCTTACACAAAACGAATGCTGGGTCTATCACGGTTGAGCCATTTTGATAGACTGAAGGTCCTGAGAACATCTTCCCTCGAACTACGTAGATTGAAGAGTGACCTGACGCTGACCTACTGGTTATTACACGATCAGTACGATTTCATTGTGGATGGTGAACGTTTGGAACTCGCTTCCAAGAGATGTGGTGATAGCGTCGTCACTCGCCGTACTCAAGTTCTGGTAAGGCATAGCGTGTGATTACATTCCTGTAGCTTAGGCTTGGTGTCAGTGATCCTCCGGGATCCTTAATGTCCTGTTACATTAATGTGACAAATTGGATTTTATTGTTATAATGATCTTTAACCATTAATTGAAAGAGGTGCTTTTAGGTTTCGTTGTATGCATCAACTGTTAAGTCACTTAGTTGTACATTAATTTCTTGCCAATTTTCCTAATTAGTGATTAGAACCGCGAACGCGATGTCGAGCTATTGATGTCAGATTAGCTTTGATCTCTGATTTTGATCCCAATTTTTACTGATTTACCCAATTTCGTTAGTATCCAAATAACGCATGCAACGCGTGTGCATGTCGAACGAATCCGACAACGGGTTCGTCATCTGTGTCGTCACCTGACTTGTGAGTTAGGTGACGACATAGATGACGACAGACAGACAGACTGACAGACATCAGCACATCATGAGAGTACTGGCTTTGCTGTGCTTGACACTGGACGTAACTTAAAAAAAAAAATGTGTGCCTCCTGCGGTGAAAAGGGACCACCTCCCCATTACCGTGCTGGCGGACAGCAGTTCATCATCATGCATTCGATAAAGTACAAAAAGTTGACTTACGGCTCCCCCTCCTCACCCCCACGCGGCGTCGGACGAAAGTCTTAACTGCAAAGGCGTCTAAATGGATAACTGTCTAATATCTTCCTAAATGAAAAATCTGGACAATCATCAAAACGGAATATCGAATAATGGATAAGCATGCTTAATGGATAAACGTCTAACTGCAAAACAATATAGCTTATAGACGTCTAACTGGACAATAATATAGCTGCGGTTTCTGATGTTATAAGTATAGCCGCAGCGAGCGCGGTAGCTCGAGTGAAGCATTATACGAATTTCGTGTTAGTCGATTTTCAGTTATACGAATTTCGTGTTAGACGATTTTCTGTTATACTGTAATACCGTATATGTTCTTCCAATTATTCGATTTTCCAGTTAGACGATAACCCCTCGCCGCCGCTTTTCTCCCCCTTCCTCCGCCCCACACACACAAACATCTTCAGCGGCTACGGGCTTGGTAGAGAACCGCATGTAAGGGCCCCAGCAGGCAGTTAACCTTTCGAAAGGTAAATGGACCTCTCCAAACAAACCACAAGGAATGTTTGTGCATGCTGTCGCCGTGGAGAACAGCCACTTTGAGGGCTCCCACTGGACCAGTCTCTCTGCGTCCCAACTGCAAATTGTTACTATTGAAACGTTGGCTGTACAGACGCCTGGAGTTCTGAGATCACTGATGTAATCCTTAATCCTTCTTTTTTTTTTTATATGCTTTACGCATTACACAATGTTTTACTCAACCCAGCATTATACAGGGCAGTGACTATGACGTCATATCATTATAATATTGCTCTATTTTGGAGCCAGAAATTGGGATAAGTGCAAGGAGAACTGGATAAGCATGGATGGGAAAAAGAAGGGCGTCTTACTGAAGCCAGTGCTGTTAGAGCAGAATTCTTAGGCCTAAAATGCGCGATCTTTTTCCGATTTGTTGGCAATAGCCGACATTTCCAGCAAATGGAATCTTTTCTTTTCCGATTTACAACTTTGCAGCATATAAGGGATTGGAAACAACAACGTTTTTTAGGCCTATAAGAAAACCGCTCTCACAACAATGGATTGTCTACCAGCGTCGTTGTTTTTACCTCCTAGTACCCCTTGCAGCTAGTTCTCCAGACTCTAGCCACGTAGTCAAAATGGCGGTCGCTGCTCTATGTAATGTTTTGCTCAGCCCAGCATAACCTTCCGATCCCCGTAAAACGCAAGCGTGTACCGCTGCAAGATGGGCCAAAAGTAAGACCCTTCGTGCACGGCAAGCAAAGCGAGCAGCAACAGCAGCCCATTGGTTTATTGCCCTTGTCTCGAACCAAGTGAAAGTTTCGAATCCCCCGACTGACCTAACTATCATTATGGGGCTTAAAAAACTGTTCTTAGTTTAGGACTCTTTAATGTTTGAACCGCGGTAGCGATGGCGATGGAGCCAGAAGGAGAAAGGGACAATATTTCTAGGTAAATCCCATCAGAACTTCGTAGGTTCTTTTTCATGCCACAATCGACACGATCAGAAGACATCATAGGGTCCTTCTCTTCCCGAAAATGCCAGGGGTGGCTGAGGCCGGGACTCGAACCCGGGACCTCCGGCACTTGACACGGTCCACCTAGCCACCTATAGTGTGCGCGGCCTATCTTGAGTTCGCCCCAGAACGAACACAGATAATCGATTGTATGTTTTCGATAGCAGAGTACCTTGTTGATATCCTAGATGGTTACGAATACAATGGCGGCCGTCGATTAAAGCCGCTTCCTCCAGGAAGACGTAGCCGTTCATAAAATACCTGCAGGACTCAAGATACGCTGCGCAGACAATAGCCCCTTTAGTTTGGGACTCAGGAGCTTACACCATATTTACTCAGCTCAGAATAATGCTTTACTCCACCGAGCATTATGGCTCGCCAGTTGCCCCAACCTACTTCACTTCAATGTGTGAAGTAGTTTCGGTAGCCGATATTATTTATGAATGCTGGAAAATGTTTGGTTGTTTTCATTTTCCTAGAAATGTGGTGATTTCGTGCCTGTGCTATTAGAGAAACCGAGTCTATAGGCACGTGTCTTTGATGTTTGGCATCTTAGCCATGATCCTGACTTTGTATTCATGCCGAGTTTTCAAACCCATCGCGTTTCAAGCGTGAAATATTATTTGGCCGTCAAGCGAAACGCAAAAGGACCCAAGGATCTAAAAGGTTGCGATGCAAAAACGAAAAGCTGTTAGTGTCACATTAGTGCCTTTTCGATTTCAAATATTCCAAATGATAGCTTGTTAAGTAGGCATGACGTTTATAACTGCTGACCCATTTTGAAATTGCAAATTATTTTAATAGAAAGTATATACTTGTGTGCCATTTGCTTCACGCGCATCTCAACCGTAACTGTCGGGCCTCATTCCAGAATTTAGTTTTGACGGCACACGCACAATTTGATTGTTGTTAAACGGCGCCGAATAGTTGGATAAATATACAGGATCGGTATTATGATTACTGAAAGCGTCATCAGATCCGTTTAGGCCCAGTCAGACAGATTGAGTACTTGGAAATGAAACATGTGATGGGAGGAACGGCGTGTGTGTGTGTGTGTGTGATGAATTCTGTGTTGTGAATATGATTGTTGTAGCCTTGCTGATTGTGTTTTTTTTTGTGTGTGTGTGCCTTTTGAATAATTTTGGAATAATAGACAATAACTCTCAAGGTAGCTTAAAAGCGGTATCGAAGCAGACAAAATACCTATTGTGTGGAGGTGGCCAGCTAAGATTAAAACGAGCGGATGCAGCGATTACCTAGTCACAACTGGTCTTCTGTACACTTCCCGCAGTTTTTCAATGAAAATGTTGAACTTATACCTTTATCACGCACTGCAACAGCGATCTCGTTACTATATACTTTCAGATTATTGCCGGGTAAAAATGCGTTAGCTTTTAGGCCTAGTTTCTGAGTTTTGCCAGATTTGTCGGCTTTTAGGCCTAATTTTTACTTGACGTTTTAATTTAATAAGTAACAGCTAACGGAGAATTGGGTTCGAGAGTATGGGTTTATTCATTCACGAAACATGGTGTCGAGCCTAATATGTGTCGTTGACGAAATAATTTTTTTTTTTTTTTACCGTTGCGTGTGTTCCTGTAGTCGTTAAATGCGAAGATTAAATGTTATTATTTCATTGAGTTACGGCAGGAAAGCATGTTACGTATAAGGAAGCAACGATGTTTTCATTTGCCGTGTTTTTTAAAGTCCACTTGAAAACCACTGAAAAAAGGCGACTGGCTGTAGTTGCTGCAGTCTTCCCAGCTCTTTATCTGAACAGAAGACTAAAAAACCAGACCGACATTTGTTGCTTCCGCAGGGATAGACTTGCTTTAATTTTCTATCTACCAATGACTAGTCTTTGTCCCCCCCCCCCCCCGAAAGATTCTAATCGAAAAACAAGATACAAGTACCAGTTAGACGATGGGGTTCGGCAACAATAAAGTAAGACTTTCTCTGTTTACCCAAGGGCAATAAATGGAAAGTCTTACCGCGTTGTTGCCTAACGCTATCGTATAACATATTTGCGCAACGACGAGTTGAATCTTTAGTGAACGAGCCATTGTTGCAATAAAGCGACAGTGTTAGCGCATTATTGCCGAACCATCGTCGAACATATTTGCACAACAACGCTGTGCATTGTTAGTAACCAAGCCATTGTTGTGATAGTATAACGAACCATTGTTAGCGGCAATGTTCTTTGCTCCAACTCCGTTTTTAAAACTCAATAACTGCAATAAATGCCTGATTTTTTTTATTTTAATCAATTTTAACTCTTTTCTTTGGGTCATTCTTCAGCCGCAATAAATGTATTATTTTGGAAACATTGATACATAAACATTGCTAGAGGTAGTAGATTTACTTACATCAGTAAGAACCAAAGAGCTTCGTTTTCCATGCCTGGAATTCTTTTTTCTTGTTTTAAAAATTAATAGTTGTTAATTTAAAGTGTGAAATAGTTTAATAATACTTTAGAAACGATTTGGGATACGTAAACATGGACAGCGATTGTAGTTTTACTACTAAAGTAAGAACCAAAGACCTTCGTTTTCTTACTTACGTAAGTAAGAAACCCACGCCTTCGTATTCTTTGGTAAGTAAGAAACCCACGCCTAGCCGTGGTTCCTAGTATCAGTTAGACAACGGCGTTCGGCAACAATGCGGTAAGAAAGCCTAAGTCGATCGAGGCACAAGATCAACAGAGGCTTTCTTACCACATTGTTGTCGAACAACGTTGTCTAACACACTTGTACAACGAGACCGTTGCTGCGAGTCGCGTGCAGTCTCAAATTCCTGAAAGCCTACTCCATTGTGACCATACATTGGCGGTGGCCAACATAGCCAACGATTTGCTTGATGATTCAGATACAGATGCGTTGCTGTCTCAAATTCCTTTAAATGTGGAAGGTGAATGTGTTTCGTACGCTGCTGATCCGTCAGCAGCCTCAGGTAGTGTTAATCTTTTCTTTTTTCTTGGGTTCCGTGACGTGCAGTCTTCATGGTAGTAAGACTGTACGGTACAGCGTGCACGTTTTCGTGGTAGTAAGATTGCACGGCACTCTAGTCCAACAATGATTTCATTGTTGCAGCCGTGCATCTTCACGAAATTAAGGCACAGCTACAACAATGGAAGAGTTGTGCAAATGATATAAATCCACTGCTGCAACAATGGTCCAACAATGAAAGAGTTGTACAATTGCTAATATTAACTTCAAAAAGTTGTTTGCACGTTTTATACATTGTCAAGTTCACGTACAGAGATAACCTATACGAGCTGCTGTGAAACCTACCCAACCATTCAGAAGCTAACTGTCAAGGTCGGGAGGCCAGGGTGCCCGTAACGGTCTACACTGCCCTCATAATGGCCCCTGGCCATCGTCTTCCCGATTAGCGTGTATGGCCTTTTCGCAATAGCAGATGACTTGATAACTTTTTTTTTGTTAACGGTTTAGGGTCATGTGAGTCGGAACGTCGGTCAGATGATTGGCGGTCGACTATTCTGGCCACTGGCTCGCGTTGTTAGCCGTGCAGCATGCACGGGTCCTGCTAGTTAGGAACAGATTACTCAACTCTTGCTCCTTAAGAACCGCCTTCTCAGGCAGTGGCCAATTATCCAAGAGGTAGTGGAGGCCATTGCCTCAGGGCTCCACCAAAATAAGGGCCCTCAACAACCACTTCTCATTATCTAAAATAATTTTGTTCCTACTGTCACTGTTGATGACAAAACTGTTTTGTATCAATTTTACTATTCATGACAAGGGTTTATTTTTTTACTCTTTTATACTCATTGTAGTAAATCCTTCCTCCTGGTAGCAAATAAGGCGATGGTGTGAAAGAGCAGCTTCTTCTGCTCCTGGTTTTTATTTGCATTTAATATATGTGACAAAGGTCACATTTTATTGAGTCGAAAATTAAAACTGGATTTACTATTTGATCAGTCCTTTTGGGACTTTACCGCATATTGCTTCTTTACTACCTTATAACGTATGGAGAAAAAGTAGTCCATGTTAAGTTTGTCGCTATCCAACTCATGGATACTCCGACTTGCGTCTTGGAAACCCTTTATTCAACCCCGAGGCACATGAATCGAGATGACCTAGCTTATGCCTTCAACACGTCGTTACTCCCCTTTTTTTAGGGTACGTAATTAATTGCGTAAAAATAAACGTCATGATTCAGCACAAGCGGACTAGCTTTTTCTTGCAAGCCAGCTTTTGCCAACGTCGATTTTTTTCACGCATTGATAACTTTCTATCGATCAACATTTCAGCTAAACAGTGCAGCTGCTCGCTGCCCGACTGCATCAAAATAAAGCAAGCTCACCCGGAATTAAATTTCGGAGTATAGAGCAGAGGGTCAGTTTTAGAGTGAAAACTGGACGCTTTGAACTGTTTGTAATGCTGCACGGAGATGGGTATAGTGCTTGCTGAGTGTCTGTATAATAATTCTATATAATAATACAGACATAATCCTATTTACGTTGCACTTTGGACTTGCCTCTTGACTTGCTTATTTTATCTTATATTCGTCTTATTTTTGTCTTATATGCGTGTCGAAATCCATAACTCGGTCAAATTTTGACCGATTTTGAAGTTTGAATACACCATTCGAACCGTTTTTTCAAGAGCTATCCATTGGTGCTACTGAAAAGTCGGCAGCTCAAATAGATTTTGAATTATTTAACGAAAACTAAAATATAGACCAAAAATAGACTTTAAAATTTTGTTGTGGAATCCACAGTTGGAAAAAAACACGTACATCAAGAAAAATAATTCTGAATCAGCATTGGGTGTGCTGTGGTACCAACTGTATTGGCAACATAGGCACTGTCGGAATCTTGGGCGAAAGTCATCCGCCTTCAATCGTGTCCGTTTACGTTGAATTTGTGAGCCCATAACCACAATTCGCCTTATATTCAAGCCGCCTTACCATCCCATTTCTCTGCGCCAATGCTATAGCAACTATCTACAGGCATCAAGTCTCAACCTCATTAAAGCATTCCAACTGATTTCAAATTTGAATTCTGTTGCTGTACTAAATTCATCACTGTGCTGCATGACTACCACTAGCGAAATAATGCTGCAAGTCAAAGGGGTAAATGTCAGAATGCCTGAGAGGGAATTGAACCTACGACCTTTGGGACAAAAGGACGGAGTCCTACCGCTCAGCCATACTCACAAGGCCCGTAGCCTATATTCCTACACTGGCAATTGCACCAACAGGACGTTTTTGTGTTGCCATACCGTAAATCTTCTAATTAAACACCCGTATGCTGTTAAAATTAATTCGTTACAAATAGGGGATGGGCCATAACAAAG
>JAHWFP010256585.1:25128-35217 GCA_023313725.1 Lithobius niger
ACGTAACGTAACCAAGTTCGATGTAAGATTAACGCGCAATGCCTTTATTCTCATTTGTTCAGGAATTTAAGTTTCTTCGTTGACTAGTTCATTTAGTTTGCTGCATTTTGCATGATGCTTTTAGTTAATTTTGGTGCAGAAAAAACGCGATTTCTGAGGATGAAACCTTGATTCCTATGAATACATGAAGCTTATATTAAAAAAAATTACGATCTAAAATGCTCTAAGGTGAAATAACCTAGTTTGAGCCTCTCCCTGTCTGGGGGGGGGGGGGGAGGTGTAACTAGGTTATTTCACGATTTCTGAACTTGAAGCATGTTACGGGAGTGGGGGGCGTAGCTTTGCCAGGGCTGTTTATAGGCGACTTACAGTAATGGAATTTCGATGGTGAAATAACTCGACAGAGATTTATTAGAAATGGTAGTTATTGATCAGGTTTAGAAATTTCTCGCAACTGTTAGTGTTTCACCACGGTGTTTTAGAATGATGTCGGGTGATACTTTGTTTTGGCTATACGTTTAAATAAATAGCTGTAGGATGTTGAATCGCGTGGGGAACCATTTTTGTTCTTAAAAAGGAATTTCATACACAACACGCGCCTGTTTCGTTTCTGCAGCTTAGGGCCTACAATAACTGAAGCAACAAATGCTTGCGTTGGTGAACAGGCTCAGTTTTGAGCTCTAATCACATTTTTTGTACACTAGCTGATAAGGACGATATCTGATTGGGGAATGGTTTGTTTCCTAACCCGGGCGGTATACACATTTACCCGTATTTATTGCAGAAGTTGCTGCTCGCAAGCTATTTTCCCGATGGGATTAAGGTTTTTGGTAAATGTAGGCAATGGTCATCGTAATACATAACAGACGGCACTGCACTCACCGTTTTGGTTGCTTAATTTACATGACCACAATTAAATTAGAGTGTTGTCACTCTGATTGCTGAAGTTTGTTACAGACCTAATGCAACATGTGGTTTTCCATCCTTATGGTGCTTGTAGAGTTTTATACAGACTGTGACATTTTACAGTACCACTGTATGTGTTAAGTGCAGCACAGCAAAGCAAAGATTGCAGCGCCATTAAATAGATGAAAGTTACGTTGACTTTGGTGGTTATGTTAGAAACAGTTCTTCGTGTATTATTAATATCTGTAATCTATACCGAAGCAACGGTAACATGGTGACTAGATGATTAGTGGGACTGTGAGGATGTGTGGATGTTCGCGTATGGTTAGCATGACCGTCTGGTGGTGTGGCGCGATGATTAACACGACTGTGAGAGTGTGTGGATGTTCGGATGGTTAGCATGATTGTCTGGATGGGTGGCCGGATGATTAACATGACTGCGGACCAGTGTGTTGATGTTTGGATGGTTAGCATGACTGTCTGGTTGGGTGGCAGGATGATTAACATGACTTTGAGGGTGTGTGAATGTTCAGATGGTTCATGGTTAGTATCGCTGTCTGGATGGGTGGCTGGGTGGTTAGCACGACTGTGAGGAGTTATAGATGTTCCGATGGTTAGCATCACTGTGTAGATGGGTCGGACTGGATAATTAACGGGACTGTGTGGATGTTCGGATGGTTAGCACGACTGTCTGGATGGGTGGTAGATGAGTAAGGCAACTGTGAGGATGTGTGAATGTTCGGATGATTAACACGACTGTGAGAGTGTGGATCTTCGGATAGTTGCCATCACGTTCTAGGTGGGTGGCCGAATGATTAACATGACGTCACTGTCTGGATGGGTGGTCCGATGCTTCACACGACTGTGAGGATGTGTGGATGATCGGATGGTTAGAATCACTCACTGGCTGGGTGATCGCATGGTTAGTATGACTGTGTGACAGAGGTTCCTCGTTCAAACCTGGCTTCGCCCAATCCCTGCGCAGTCATGATGAAACTGGCTCTGGGAATGCGATTGGGACATGTAAAACACCTAGAAATTTCGCAGCATAATTGTCCTTTCTGACGCGAGATAACCTGTGTTATTTCTTCTTTTTTGCCTTTACCTCACTACTCACTGTTTCCTTTTGAATGTCATTGGTGTTGACGGCCACTTACGCTCCATCACTTGCTTGTTGATGATTGTCGACATCTCGGCGGTGTTCGTCGCCATTTCCATTTTCCACGAGACATAGCGCGTCATTTGGGTAGTCTTTCCTCCTGTTCGGAGTTTTTAAACTTTTACAGGAGGGACATATCTATGATAAAATCTAGATTTGGGGCCTCGTTGAAGATTTCTACGTGTGGCGCAGTGGCAACCCGGATCACTGCACTGTGACTGAAGTTGGCGCTAATGACCTGGCTGTCGACGTGCCATTAAGCATCAATCCTTCCCCCCGCCCCCCCCCCCCATCCTTTTTCTCTCATTTTACAGAAATATGAGTTTTACTGGGTCATTCAATCTCGGGATTCCGGTCATTTTTTAGTCCCGAAAAACCCGGGATTTGGGCTACCTAAATCCCGGGATTTACGGGATTGAAAATAGGCTAAATTCGTACAAAAAAAATTATAAACTAATTCTTTTTTTTTTCGTGAATTTAATGTTGTCTTCCTCTCATGTACAGACTCAAGTCTAACTACGAGTAACAACATCTATGCAACACCATCAAATAAAATGGATAAAAATTCGTCTTTTGCTTACCATGGTGTGAGAAAGAGAAATGAAAGTTAAAACGCAATTACAATTGCACACACACAAAATACTAAAGCTGTATTTTGTTTATTTGTCTCGTTATTGCAGCGTCATTGGTCAAAAGGACTGCAACATCGGTCCTTGTGTAAGCCTCAGTGTGAACTTCCATGATGAAAGTCAAACTTTGAAACCCTGTAGTTCACTCCGGAATTGACATACACTAACGAAATTCGGTAGTTTGAGCGGCTTCATAACTTTTTCACGACATTAAAAATTTTAGTGACAACAATAGAACCGTTTAGCCTCCACAGCATGGCCATTTCTTATTGTTGTTTTTGTTGTTATTCTTGTTGGGGTTCTTTGCCCTTACCTGGAGATCGAACCTATGGATCAATTTTCAAGTTCTGTAGCTTACACAATGAATAAGCCCTAGAGCCTTTTAAAGACTATTTTGACGTGACAATATTCTTGTTGATGTTTTTCTTGTTGGGGAAAATTTTCTCTTAACTAGAGATCGAACCAGTGAACAAATTTCCAATATTTATAACTTAAAATGTAGATATTAATTAAGGACCACGCCGTTTCTACACGTTCTTTGAATATGACTACGTTTTAATGTGACTACAGTACTGTTGATGTTATTCGTGTTGGGGGAATTTTGCTTTCACCTAGATAGCAAACCAATGAACCGATTTTAAAGTTTTGTAGCTAAAAACGTAGGTGTGAACAAAGCCCGGGGCCTTTTGAACGCTATTTGAATGTGGCTACAATATTCTTGTTGTTGTTGCTATCTTGTTGGAGAAATTTTGCCCCACCTAGAAATAGAACCAATGAATCCATTTTCAAAATTTTGTAGCACAGGATACAGAGTGCAAAATGTATCACAGCTAGATTAAAAAATAACAACTTAAAAATACTCCCATTGATTTAAACTTCGAAAAAATAGCAGATCATTTCAAACAAACGAAGAACGTGCTACCAACTAGCTGTGTTCACTAAGTTTTCACCTTGCGAGTAATTTAAGCAATGAAGTTATTAAAGGCAACCTTCCATTCATGTAGTTTTTTTTTTTTTGCCACTGAAAATAATAAGAATAAATCCCGAAATTTCGGGATTAATCCCGGGATCCCTGGATTGAGAGAAAAGAATCCCGAAATCCCGGGATTACAAATATGTCTCGGGATTGGATGCGCTAAGTTTTACAATTGCTGTAACCGCTATTTCTGTTTGTTTGATAGAACATGTGTTCTCTTTCTTATTAACTTTATTCTGAGTGAATGGTTAAAAAATGCGTTACGTATTGTTTTTTTAATGTTTTTAACCTTTGAAAATGGAGCCAACCACCATATTGCTCCGAAATATTAGGTAGGCTACCAGTGTTTTTAACGTTTTATGCGTCGAGCTTGAGTGTCATTTTTTTAAACTTTATTCTGTTTACCCCCGGCTTAAAAATTGTTTTGTTTTAATCCACATGCAAGACTATTTCAGCTGTTATAACGTCACCTCCCTTCATTATCTCACTGCTTTCACATATTTGTATTATGTTTCAGCCTTATAACTTACAGGCATGCAGGTTAGAAGTCTCCGTATACCACCCAAGGAGAGGTGATGGGCAGCCCAGGTGTTTATTATTATTCTAGAAATGATTAAATCTAGTGACTATGCTGATTTGCTGGGAGGGAAGAGGGAGGGTGAGAGAGTAGTTTTGGGCTCTTGTTGGCGTTGCGTTGCTGTTCCACACCTTAAACATGAATGCACGTGCGGCTCTGCTCGTATGATGTTTGGTGTAGGACGGAACGAACCTCGGCTGGAATCCCGGATCGACAGACAGACAGACAGACAGACAGCCTGACTGACGGACTGGTGTGCCTAATAATCATTACCCATCCATTAAGGCATTGACACGTCATTCTTTTACATTACGTCGCTTGACAAGGTGACGATAATTAATTACCGCTCCTCCTAACCTCTGGACTAGGTCCGCTCCGCCGAGTTGGGCTGCTTGCTGTCGATGCCTCCTCCTTTCAGCGTAGAAGTTGGCTTGCCGGCAAAGCTCGAGTCAAAGCGCTGGCACTCGACCAGGCAGGAATGAAAAGCGTGATGTTGTTGGCCAGTGCTTTTAATTTTGTATGTTTTAATTTTATTTGTACGGAAAGAAAAAAAATCCAAGAAGTGTACATACAAATAAAAAGCACGACGTTTCGAGGTTTCTTTCCACCTCGTCATCAGTTGCACTAAAGCCACAAAAGTTTCGTCAACATGTCGTCAAAAAATACAGTTAGTAACAGCTTCAGTATAGGGTAGTAAAATTTTTAAGATGACGAGGTGAAAGTAACATCGAAACGTCGTCGTGCTTCTTGTATGTTTGAGGAAAACTGGAAATTGTCCATCAGCGAAAATTATACACTAGGAATAACGTAGTTCAGTAAGCCACCTTTATGCACTTACGTTTACGGCTAGTGGAGGATGTGGCCATAGTGGTTAAGGCGCTATGCAAGTGATCTGGGGGCGAACTGGGTAGCCGGTTAGAATCCGGGTCGTGCCACGCCGACGAAACGTAAGTGCATAAAGGTGGCTTACTGAACTACGTTATTTCTAGTGTATAATTTTCGCTGATGGCTAATTTCCAATTTTCCTTAATATTATGTACTGCGATTTGTGTCTATTTATTTATCTTGTATGTTTGTGCACTGCTCGGCTTTTTTAGTCGTATAGAGCAGTAACACGACGTAGTAATATTGTATGTAACTCTATGCTAGAGCCTTAATGGGTTAGCTGCAAGGGGCACTGCAGAGAGAAACAGAAGGCCGTCATACTGAAGCCGATGCTGTGAAGAGTGATTTCTTAGACTAAAACGCGCGATTTTTGTTGTTGGAGAAAACAACGTTATTTTAAGCCTAAGAAATCCGCTCATCCGTTGTTTTTCCCTCCATTTTTGTGTAGTGCACCTTGTAGTTATGCCCTCCAAAACCCATACTGGTGCCAATATGGCGGCAAATGTCACTGCTCTATACCATTGTAGTGCTTGTTTACTTCATTAATTTCATTTGGTTTAGTTATAACAACAATGTATTCGTTCTTGGCTTTTAAGTGCTATTCGTACTCGATTTAGTAAACGATTTTTTTTGGGGGGGGGGGGGGAGGGGATAATGATTTAATTCCACACCGTTTGTACCTAGGTGGCCTGGGATGCTTTGTTTGAATTTTGTTTGCGTCTCTTTTTCAATTTAATTATTTTTTAAAGAAATTAATACAGACCTGTTGCCGTTGCCTTTTAGATTTAAATGTCAAACTGCCGGAACGGGAATTGAACCCACGACCTTTGAGACCTCCCTCGACCCAAGCTCTACCGCTAAGCCATACTGACACGGCCATATTATTCATTATTTTCGTTTAAAATTTGATGTTAAATATTCTCCCCTCCAACAAGTCAGCATCATCCTCGTAAAATAATTCCACAGTTCATTGAATACTACCGCCATTCAGGTTGGTCTACCAAGGTAATATCAACTGAGCCTCATCGATGAGCGCGCCTTCATCAAGAGATTATACTTTCTTTCAAAAGTCTGATTGCAATCCATTTCAGCTTTTTGGATTTTTTGAAAATATCACAAAGACATGCGAAGAAGATTGTACAAAAAGACAAAAGAGCAAGTCCCACAGCAAACTGTAAAACCTTTAAATAAAGAAAAAAATCTGAAGGTTTACGAAGCAAACAACTTGGATTAAGTACTGGCCTTGTGAAAATACAAGGTAACACTAATCTGAGAAAGAAAGAAAAGACAACTGACCCCGACTGGGACTCGAACCCAGGACTCCACGTTTACTACCCGTTCACTCTACCACTGCAATACCTGGGCCGGAATCCGGGCTACAGGCTCTAGCCTAGCTTAGTAGCTGTTCAACCCTTCTCACTGGTGACCCAAAGGCCATACGAGGAGGAAAAACATCTTGCTTCTTGGCCTCCAAACTAGAAATAATGCGAGCAATAAATAAAAAAAAAAACCTTAACCTTGTCTACCTCCCACGTAAATATGCTAAGGGAACAATAGTTCGCCTTGTTCGTCTTGTTGCTACGGGAGGGCGCCGCAGGGGCTCTACTTTTGACTTCCCGACCATTCTGATCCCTAGGTAAAACTTAGTTCCTATATTTTGGGATTCAACGGTACCAAAGTATACTTCTAAAAATGTATCTACTAGCACCATGAGTCCAGATTGGGATGAGTTATGGTGCGGCCGTAATAACAATAGTGTATGTAAATCTTACCGGATGGTGGCATCCATTTTTGTATGCAAAGTAATGGAGGCCATACGCAAATGACGTCACGCACATTTTGCCATGTTTTGGCTCCGTTACACCTTGTCACAACCCAAGTTGGGAAAATTCGGCGATTTTTTTCCTTTCGTGAAATTCAGGAAATTAGTCCGAATTTTTCCCGTCGTTTTGATAGTTATGCTAATGTATGTGTGACAACCGAAATTTACTGACACACACACCTGCCCCCTTTGTTCGAAACTGTTTGAAACTCCGTGAATCCACCCCTCTAGCGTGACGACATTAATTTGTCATACTGTGTACGGTCCCATAACGCCTTAAGCCATGGAGGGCGCAACAAGTAGCGTGTAGAATGGGTGGCGTCCTCCAGGCACCATCTGTAAACTAAAATGTGGCCTCTAACGTGTCCATATTGAAGGGTTCTATACGACGCGCCATGGCTGTTTGCTGTGACGTGCATATCACGTGACTGGGCTAGTCCAATCAGACGGCCAAACAGCCGTTGTTCTCGTTCGTCATTGGCTAACTCATGGTGACGTCACGGCAAACAGCCATTGCGCATGGTTTACACCGAAACTGTTACTCCGTGAGGCCATCGCTCTTCCGTGTCGTCATATTGTGTACGGTCCCGTAACGCGTCAAGTCATGGAGGGCGCAAAAAGTCGCTTATGCAGAATTGGTCACGTTGGCGCCAAATGATTGCTTAAAATGTATCTACTCCGGCAGTCTGACATTTAAAAGCCGGTTGCCCCCAAAGTAACGTTGCAGCATCTAGCCCTATCGAATTCTCTCTCGCAGCAAGTAAAGGAATGCACAAAGTAAACCTTTTAAACAGGCAGCAAACGAGCCACGCGTGACACCTTAATTATTGAGTAAAAATTTGGTACGCCCTCGCGTGCACCTGGAAACAAGCTGTAAAAATTAACGATATGAGTGTCACTAGATGGCGCCAGGAGATTTTCTTTATATTTTTTCGTGGCGCCATCTAGTGACATTAGTTTCGTTAATCTTTATAGCTTGCTCCCAGGTGCACGAGGGCGTAACCAAATTTTTACTGAATAATTCAGAAGAAACGTGGCTCGTTTGTTGTATTTAAAGATATTTTCTTTGTGCAGAACTCTGCTTGTTGCGAGCAAGCGCTAGAGAGAACTATATAGCGCTCGACGGCGCTAGATGCTCCAAAATTTCGTTTGGTGGCAACCAGCCCGGCTTTAAGTCCAAAAGGCGACGTAAATAGGCTTGCATCTCTGTATTTATGTGTAGATTGGGACGGGTCTCTGGTAATTATTGGCGGCTCTTGTTAGAGGGCCGCCAGATCAGTAGTGTATTTACGTTTTACTGGATGGCGCCGCCGTCATTTTTGTAGCCAAAGCTAATGGAGGCCATACGCAAATGACGTCATGAAAATTTATATTTTGGCTCCTTTCCCCGGATTGGCCCCTAACGTGTCCTGTAGAAGGGTTGTAGCAGAACCAAACTCACCCCGATTTATACACATTGCTAGCACAATTTTAATAAATGGCCCCATGCAACTATCAGCCTTATTAACCATCTAGAAGAGTGCCACCATACTATTGCTGTAGTTCCTAGCATGCGGGGGGGGGGAGGAGGATGTCCGAAATATCAACTCCCCCTCCCACTAAGATGACTATCTTCTTTTACCACGTTATGGTTGAGGTGCTCATTTACTTTTTTTTTTTACAAAGCATTACTTTATTTTTGTTTGCCCTTAATTCGGGGCATTTAGTTTTTTTTTTCTCTTCGTTTCCTAGACTTGGCCGCCATCTTGGCAAAAGAACGAAGAAGCCGTAATTAATTGACGTCATGTCTGTTGTAGAGAAAGCTGTCAGGCTTAAAAGACAGCTGCATCAAGCGTAGGTGAGGAGAGGGGGAAGGGACGGTGGGTGGGTAGTAGGTGGTCGAGTTCAACTGGTAGGAATTGGGAGGGGAGAGGTGGGGTGGTGAGTCTTGAAAATGGGAAGGTGGTGGGGGGGGGGGGGGGGGCACGGCTAGTTTTCATCATTGACTGATGATGTGCCAGAATTCCCGTGGCCAGTAAGGCTAGTACCCTCGACCTACCTGTCCACCGTTTAAACACGTCATATTTACAGGTGTCAAGCACTCCGCCCTTAAGTCAACTACGGCCAATTGTCTTTAGTGAATAAACAAACACTGCCCTCGGCGAAAGCCATTCACTCCGAATACAGATAAAAAAAAAAGTAGTTGTGGTGGTGGTGGTGATCCTTCGACCCCAACTTGTCAAGTGTGCAAAAGATGTTCTCACCTAGCGGATGAGATGCGCAAGAAGGTTCTCCTCTGAAAGGAAAAGGTTCCCAATTAGGATTCTTAAAGACCGGTAATGAATACTGTAAATATTTGGAAGTGTTTTTGTTCTCGGGACTCCCGTGTACACTTAAAAGTGATTCAGAGGCCATTCGTTTGTTTCTTCGCTCCAACAACCTGTAATTTCATGATAAGTTCACACAGGCTAGCGTCTGAGTGTGCAAAACTACATTATTGATGAGAAGACGGCCAGCCACATTGTGAACGAATAGCCGGCTTCCTAACAATAAAAGGAAAGCTTCGTTGTGTGTGAAGTTAAGAGTACCCATGTATGGACCTAGTTCTATTAACGCCGAGCTAAAACTCCAGTAATCAGCTAAGTAGTAATTACTCCCCTAGCATTTTACTTGTCAGGTTTCTGTATGCCCTCCAGTAATCGTCTAACTAGAAATTCCTGCACTAGCGTGTTTACGTATCAGGTGTCCTCCAGTAATTGGCTAACTAGTAATTCCTCCTCTAGCCTGTGTACACGTCAGGTTTCCATACATCCGAAACTCTCCAGTAATCACCTAACTAGCAATTCCTCCCTTAGAGTGTTACGTATCGGGTTTACGTATACCCTCCAGTGATTGGCTAACTAGTTATTCTCCTCCCCTAGCATGTTTACATTTCAGGTTTCTGTATGTCCCTCTCGCTCCAGTTATCAGCTAACTAGTATTAATCTGTATGGCCTCCAGTAATCAGCTAACTAGTAAATCCTCTCGTAGCATGTTTACGTGTTAGTTTCTGTATGCCTCAAACTCTCCAGTTATCAGCTAATAGTAAATCCTCCCGTAGCATGTGTACGTGTTAGTTTCTGTATGCCCCAAACTCTCCAGTAATCAGCTAACTAG
>JAHWFP010256591.1:0-22255 GCA_023313725.1 Lithobius niger
ATTGCAACCAATAACTTGAGGGTTGAGAAAATACTTGATTGCAACCATTAAAACATTACATGAATCGTATCATGGACGAATGGATTACGAAAAAATGCAGATGCTATTGATTTTGTAAAACGAATTTGTCTAGATATAGATAGAGTGTCTTTCGACTTATCAACGATGTGGCAGTGATGGTACTTCCTACCATTTCTTGCACCATTTTACGGTCCTGGTACCATTTTACCCTGGTACCTTTGGACGGCCCGAGAACATCAAGCACAACAAACCGAGTGGGGAAAGTATTAGATTTTGGGCCAACTGGAAGCCAGATAGAATCAGCAACCTACAGAACTTGTAAAATTGACAATCCAGGAAGCGCCACAAAATTGCAACACGTGCTAAGACCTTTAGGCCAATCCGATACATTCAAAGAGCATGCTCTCTCACAAATGAAAAAAAAATAGTGACAGAACTTTAAAAACCAGATTTTCTGTACATGCGTGGTAGTCAAAGGGTCAAAGCTAACAGGCGTATTAAAGCAAGATGGACTAGTTCTGTTTTTTACTGAAATTGTGCGGCGTGTTTATTAATTTGTTTGTACAACTACTTTAGAAGCATAGTAGCTAAATGCCCAACAACATTGCAGGGTTGCAACATATTTGTCAAGGTTAGTAATATTACATTGTAATTACTTGTATCTCGCCCTAGGGTAAGGATGCATGTTTTCGTACAATAAATAATACATAAAATAATGCAACATTTAGCTGTTATCTATGTTAATACTAGTATTTAGGTAATTCTTTCTTTGCTTCTTTTGCTTCCAACACAAAATACTTTTTTATCTTGTTGATTGTTGCTCTCCTCACTGATGCATTGCAACTGTAGATTAAGAAGAGCCAAACTCCTTGTGCATTCGCCAGCCAATCAAAGATGAGAGAATATGGTGTGAAGTGGCCGTAATGACCAGTGATGAACTGACTCAGCTGGACGATGAACAAAACACCAGACATGAGGATCAACTTGAAATATACTTGCATCCTGAAAAGGGTGGAACTATATTAATATATGCAATCATAAATAAAGTTGGCAGGAAATTAACAACTAATACCACATTAGTGTATTAATATCCTACACCTAGTACAGTAAGCAATATCTTTAGGCACTTATGTTTCAACACAGTAGCGTGAATCAAAGACGAACCAGTTATGTATTCCATCACCAACTTCTCACCCGAATATCCAGTGAATAGACAATTAAAAATTTCCGTCAATTTATGTTACAGAGATTTAGTAATTTGTGTCTGGCACTGTGAACCGTAATGTTTTAAACACATTGTACATAATAATGATTAGAGATGCAAACGTGTTTTTCACAGGAAATCTGACACAGTGTAACTATTGTGTACATATTTGTACATATTGACACAGTGGACATATTAGTGTGCAAATGCCAGTACTCCTGATTCACATCAATTTCTGACTTGGAACTGCGCCTTTTTTTAATGGTTTAAAGAACGGGAACCAAATTACCAGGTCTTTATATCACATTTTACGGAATTTTTTTAATTTTAGAGTATACAGATGACTTATCGAACTCGATATTAAAACAAAACTTTGACAAACATTTCCTTTCAATCAAGAATGTTTCCAGTAATTGAAAGAGAGCTAAACAAAACTAAGTACAAATGGTCAAACGTGTATATTGACCGGACCATTTCGAATAATCAGTTTAAACGCGGCTATCATTAATGATAAGACCCATACTCCCTCTGGAACAGCTAGTTGGTACGTACGATCACCATTACGGTTCTGACAGGTTGCTTCGTGTAAATGGTACTAGAGTAAATTTTGTAAACTAAGAAACTCAGCTTTTTTTAATTTATTCTTATTGCTACGTTTCTTATTTCAATTTTGTAGTCGGTTATTATTACTAATTTCCCTATTGGAATAGTTTTAGGCAATGTTCAGCGGTAAACAAAGATAACTATTCGACTGCGGCTTGAGAGTAGAAACTTTCAATATTATCCCAGTTTCAGACGGGAGAAAATTGAACGAAATATTTTGCATTTTTCTCTGCAGTGAAGTGGTTATGGTGGTTGAACGGTTTCAGAACTCAGCCTCTCTTAAAAAGCTGAGCTGTTGGAGGACTGAAAATGATACCTTGTAAAAACAGTATGCTGCAAAAACAGTACCCTATCAGTGCAGGTCTGGGCAGTGTACGACAGTTCAAGGTTAGGTTAGCAGGCTCTCAACGGCTACAGAATCTCTTCTGGATTATTTTGGACAATACTTCGTCCCTTATCATCAATGAAGGTTGCCCGGGTCGAATCTGCGGTTTGCTTCTAAAAATCTTTAGCTTCAGAAAATATCCGGGTTGGTTCGAAATTAATCCGTTTCATCATTACAAGTATTAGTTTGTTCTATAAGGCTCAGGAGAAAAAATGGTGGTGTTCCGTGTGTTTTTTTTCTCTCACAGCGTAAAGCAATCATCGTTAACTTTAACTTGATTGGTATTCCAAATAGCTCTGAAAGGGTATTACATGGAAAGTAAGGAGCTGTGCTACATGTTAAGCGGCTGCGTTTTAGGGATTGGTTCAATTTACCGAAAATCATTTACCGACAATTATTTGACCAACACTTTGTGACACGATCATTTTACAGACAAGGCTGTTTTACCGACAACTGTTTTACCGATAACTGTTTTCCCATCAAGATCACTTTACCGACTTTATCATTTTCACGAAACATTAAAGTTGAAATTAATGATGCACATTAAAAATGAAAATAAACACGAGTTTTTCATCCGTAGCACCATCCTCACACCAGCAATATAACTCAGTTGTCTGTCTTGTAATTAGTTACTTATTAGTTACTTATTCAATCTTGAGCTCATTACATGGCAATATTAACCTAGTTTAAATAACTGAGCAGATTTTTAATATCATAATGTTAAAAAGAAACTGAAAAACGAATAAGGAACAATACTTTAAAGTAGATTGTTCAAATGGTGCGTTTAGGGATGGATTCTGCAATCACCAAAACTTGGGAAGGGGAGAATTCGGGAAAAAAGCAGAGAAAGTGGGAAAAAGTGTTGGGGTTGTTGGAAAGTAGGAAGTGTTGAAAAAAAAGGAAGAACGGGGCAGGGAGGGGGTGCGGAGAAATAGTAAGAATGTGGCGGAGGGGACGGAAAGATGTTTTATTCGGGGAGGGGGATGAAGTTTCATCTTTACTTTTTTTTTGGGGGGGGGGGGGCCGGGGTTAAGAAAAATTACGTTGATACTGAAAGCCTACCTGAATGCTTTGTGGCTGAGGAATAAATCTTGGAAGCTGCTGCAGTTGAGTAGTATAGAAAGCACAATTAGCATAGAAAGCACAATTAGCATAGAAAGAACGCTAAAAGCACATATGTGCCCTAAAAATATTTGAAGATGAACCTTCACTTTTTCTTCTCATTTCACATAAAACTTTGTACCTTTTTTGCTGTGGTTATCAATTTATAATATCTTTGACCCACTCTGTCTTTAACTATGGTCTTGCTTGTATTTACATTATTGCCTTATACTTTCTCACCATATTAGTATTATTATTACGTTCTTTTTTTCAATTATGTGAAATATTGCAGAAATATTATGAAATATTGAATATTGTATACTCATACAAGTTTGACATAACAAACTTTGGGTCAATATTCAATAAACTATCATTCAGTTCTTAAACTTCTATGCGTAATGACTTTTTCATCAGCTTCATTAATTTCAACTTAAATGTTAGGTAAAATGACTGTCGGTGAAGTGGTCCTGTTAAAACAGAGGGGGGGGGAATGAGGCTTAATGGCGCGTCGACAACTTGGTCATTAGCGCCAACCTCAGTCACAGTGCAGTGGTCCGGGTTGCCACTGCACCACACATTACAGAGAGGTTATTCAAACCCCTAATCTAAATCAGAGCAGAAAGCTAAATGGGCTCGATAAGTGTTAAATAAGTGTGGGTGCAAACCTATTTACGTTGCCCTTTAGACTTAAATATCAGGCTGTCTGAGTGGGGAATTGAACCCAACACCTTTGAAACCAAAGGGCAAATTCCTATCACTAAACCGTACTGACAAGGCCCGATAAGAATTTGGCCTTTTTCCAAAGGTTGCGGGTTCAATTCCCCACTCACGCAGTCTGACATTTAAGTCTAAAAGACAACGGAAATAGGTTTGCATCCGTAATTACTTTATCTTGATAAACCAATTCTTGTAAAATGATTGTCGGTAAAAGAGCCTTGTCAGTCCTACTTGCACGCATCGAACCCCTGTCACTGTCTGCTTTTATAGTTACCATGGCAGTTACCGTAACTGGCACTACACAGCTGCATCAATAAAAGCTATTAAGACACAGCAATAAAATTCTGCGTATGCATTTTTATTGCCAACTGCCAATAAAACCTTAACGTTACCGTTGTGGAGTTGGCAGTGATTTTTGGCTGGATCTCTAACACGAGTGTTGCCCACGTTATGTAGGTATGTAATACTGATTTCGCATTGGTAAATTCAAGTGGCCTTGGCCGTGCAAAGGAGGGCTAAGCACCGTTTTATTAACTAACGCGAAGTCAAATTAGGACACAGCCGGCCGGCACCACTTAAATCAGAATGGTTTATGAATGGTGCTGCAGTGTAGCGGCAGAAAGTGGAAAGTGTCAACAGCCACAAACTGACACGTAGCGGTGCTGTAAATCGTGATGAGTGAGCCGTGGAATTAACCAACGCGAAAGCGGGCCGGCCGGACCAGCACTGGTCCCGATTGGCACTGGCCGGCCTGCCCCAGTCCGGCCTGGCCGCTTGAATTTACCAATGCGACATCGGTATTAGTAACTGTTCCTTGTACTATACCATTGCAAGGGTGAGTTAACTACACGCTAAACTCACCCTAAATATTGAAACATTACACTAGTGTAAATAATACAGCATGATACTCACATTTCATTGTGGTCGTCCATGTGAAGTATGTTGTAGTTGCTTTTGATACGGATTCTCCGCAGATTACGGATGATGAAGCCACAGATAACTGCATTTACTATCACTATTGCAGTGCCAGTCAAACTCATGAAGACGACTTGGGCAACATTTTCATGGAAAGGACCTTCAAACCGCCAGGCTTCCAAAACGGGAAGTGGTAAGTAAATGAGAAAATAAGCTATGACCATGAGAAGAAATGGAAGACCAAAGGCATAAATAGCTTGGCAAGCAAATCGAGACACGATAATTGATCCAGCTATTGACACACTGGATGGGCGACGCATAACATTATTTGGGAGAAAAGTACGCAACATATCAAGACAAATCACATTGATCCAGCAATAGGAGACACGGACAGAATAAAAACACAAAGATGCAAACCCATCAGCTATGAAATCGTGATACCCGCAATACAGGATGTAGCAATGGATGTTGCAAGCATAGAAGAAGGCGAGGCTTAACTTGTGGCAGAAAAATGGATAGACGCTTCGACCCTCCATCTCTGTTACCACCCATGCATCCACAAAACAGGAGAATAACAAAGCGAAGAAAGACAAACTGCGCACCACGATACCCGGATAGTCTAAGAAATACAAGTAGGGTTGCAGCTCTTCTGGGACACAGACTATGACGGATTCATTTTTCCCAATTACGTATTCACCAGAAGCGTAAGTGAAGTTCGTCAATAAATGGACGAGAGTTCTGTTCGGTAAAGGAAAAAAATCGTCCTTTAGATCTAGTCGCCATTTGAAGCATTCCGTAAACAATGTGGAAAGTGGTCCATTGCTGGCGTAATTCAAACTGGAATTAAAAGAACTTCCCATATTGAAACCAATGCGCGAATTACATTGGATCAATTTTCGTCGTGTTTCGTTTATGTCTGAGTGCTAGTCAAGATGGGCCAGCAAATCGTAAAAATTCCACTGTTAGGTTATGATAACAATACTTCCATGAACGGAATAAACAATTTTCAAAGTGAATTAAGATATCGTGCCTGATGGCAGTATTTCTTCAAGTTTTATAGCTGAAGTCCTCTGATTCTTCCTCAGCTGATTGAATTGAATGATTCGAACTTATCCTAGATCTTCACTATATCCTTCTTTTGTAATGACCTGCACTGGCGATGAATTCGTCTCAAGTTGGAGGATTTCAAAAATTTAGCTCTTGACATTTTCAATGATTGGTTGTTTGTTCTTTGGAAGATGCGTATATATACATTTATTTTACAGCTTTATTCTTTGTATGTCGTGTTTGTAATTAACATAATGGTCTTTACACTTGTTCCACTGAATGATTTTTAATTCCAAGACAATAGCAGTTTTATAGTGTCATAGTAAGCTGAAAAAACTACGAGGAATTGTATTTGCTGAGGTTCCACGAACAAAACGTTAATAACTATGATTGATAACTAAATTAAGAAGAAAAATGTTTGTTGCATCACAGCACTGAAGTGGTTATATCCGGATTTAGTTATTACCATGGTTGTTACGTCATAGCAACGGTAGGCTTTAAAGTAAAGAGGTCTCTTTGTACTCTACTGATAGGATAAACGATGGGTGTGAGATGATAAGTTAATCCAGTTTGACTCCTGATACACCCTCTTACACGTGTAATTTATTTAACATTAAAATTTTCTGTCTTTAGGCAGATTCTTATTCAGTAGAATCTGCTTAAAGATTAGAAAATATTACTATGAAATAAATTTTACGACAACTAATCCAGCTGGACTCCTGGTATTCCCTCGTATACATACATTTCACAGTAAAAGTTTCTAAGCTTTAAGCAGATTCTACTGAATATGAATCTTCCTAACATAAGAAAATTTTACCATGAAATAAATTTTATGTGGACGAAGAAACACCAGGAAACAAGCTGGGTTAATTTATCGTACAATTTATTTCACTGTAAATGTTTCAAAACTTTTAGCAGATCATTCTGAATAAGAATATTCATAGAAATTAGAAACTTTTACTGTGAAATAAATCGTGTTGTATGAGGGAATACCACGAGTGCAGCTGGACTCAATTATCACCCCTTTACTCAAACCCGTAATAGTTAGAAATCCTACTAAAATATTCACATTTAAAATAGTGATATCATCGCCACTGTTACCAACATTATTCAGTAATTCAACTACTTGTCAAGCTGTCGACGCGCCATTAAGCCTCAATCCCCCCCCCCCTCAACTACTTGCCAAAGATGACTATTTTCAATAACATACTTCACTGCAAAGCGATTTTTCTTTACCATCATCACGAAATCTAGGACACTTTGGTTTCATTTAAAGCAGCAAAACCTCTCTGAATTTGCTGATATTAGTTGGGCCACTGGCACATCGTCGGTCTTTTGTCCAAGAACCGAAAAAAAATACACCCAAACAAAACTACAAACTGCAATAAAACGAATTACAATTACAAGTTAGAGAGGCGGTTGGTTGAATGCTTCGAAACTTGAATAAGAGATAGGGGACTATGGATCAACTCCATAAAGTAGGCTTTCATTACACAAAACAAGCACACTGTATTTCTTCCGTCACTTGGAGGACGTCATCAGGCTACTGTAACAACCAAAAACATATGTAAAAATCCTCCTAACCTCCAGATAACCATCGAAGTCAGTGATTTACAAGTATTACAAGGCGTTTTAAAAAAACTAAAGAACGCTTACCAGAATAAAAAAGAGAGAGGCCAAGTGCCTACCAACCAACACCAGTCATTTCACCGGAAGTACCTCGGGATGGGAGAGGACCAAGAATTTAAAAAAATTCTAAAGATAAAAATGAAAATGTTAGAAATTTTGTAACACATATATGCTTTTTATTTTTTTTTTGAACCTGTAAGTCAGCCTATGAAATTTAATGCTCGTGTGGCTGAACGGGCTCAATTTTAAACACTTCTAGACATTTTTTTTTAGAATAAGAAATATCTGGTAAAGGAAGGAGCCAACCTGGCGAGTTGAACTGGGAAACCTACGATCATCGTAGAGGCCGAAAGAATGTCCAGAATTGGCCAGAATAGTTCCCATAGCCACTGAAGGAGCATGGTAGCCTCTTACGCTACTCTGGACTGCAGTCCTAGTGGGGACTTTGCGAAGGACCCTTTTCCAGGTGCTCGACCAGATCCGCAAACCTCCAGCAACCAGGCTGAGCTCTCTCACCACTCAGCCGCGATGCCCATTACTTGGTTGAACGGCAGGGCATGTAATATTTTAATTAGGGGATTTCTGGATTAGATTGAGTAATCTTCCCTTGTTATTTTAATTGGTAAGCCCCTCCAGTGCCTTCTGATGCCCACATGTGATTCGACACACACGATTGTTGTTGCTCCCTAGTTCAGTTTGTGTTTCGTGTTGACATTGTGTTTCCCGACGGCGTGTTTTTGGTTCTTTTCTTTATGGTATTTTCCGCATGAACAGCTGCTTCATGTTCACAAATTCAGCGTCCCGTTGGGCGTCCGGCTTCCCCAATGCAGAAGGCCTCACAGGTGTCCCCTTCTACCCCCACATTTTATGGCACAGAGAGAATTTCGAACTTTTTGGAGGGATTCGGGCAGACTGTTGCTAGAAGATGTCATGGAGGGTTGCGAGGATCTCTTGGTCGAGCTCTGGATGTTTGGGAGTGGTGGTCTTGCAAGTGCAGCACTAAAAGTAGGAAAAAGCTTTGGCTCGTACGAATTTTTAGACCATTTCGAGTTGGGGAGGGGTGTAGTTGTTGGAGGGTCGGTGGAGGTCTTCGGAGTGTTCGTGCCTCTCCGTATGGAGCACTTTTTGGATAAATGTTGGGGGAAAGAAGTCGTTTTGAAAGTATTTATCATATATTTTAAGTTCTTGTTCCTGTACGTCTTGGCCGGTTGTGGAGTGCGCGTATCTGCAGTTTATTTCGCCGCACCAAGAGCTTAGAACAAGAATTTATATACGATATATGATAATACTTTCAAATCGACCTTCCCCCAACACTTATCCGACAAAGTGATACATATGGAGAGGCAAAAACTCCGAAGACCTCCACCGGCCCTCCAACAACTACTTCCCAACCCGAAATCATATGCTGGTCTTAAATTCCTTACGTGCCAAAACCTTTTTCTGCACGTTTAGTGCTAAACTTGCAAGACTTGGGTGCACGGTGGTTCAAGCACCACTCCAAAACATCCACAGCTTGACCAAGAGTTCCCGACAACCCTCCATGACATCTTCTAGCAACAGTCTGCCAGAATCACTCCAAAGTCGTCTGTGCCATAAAATGTGGGGTTGGGGGGGGGGGGGGGGCTTTGTGGGGCCCTCTGCCTTAGGTAAACTAGAGCCCTACGCGGCGCCGAAACTGTGCACATGAAGTAGCGGAAAATACCTACAAAAAAACCAAGAAAACCCCACCAGGAAACGCAATGTCAACACGAAACACAAACTGAACTGGAGAGCAACAACAATCATGTTCGACGAATCACACGTGGGTATCAGAAAGCAACTGGAGGGACTAACCATTTTACATAACAAGGGAAGATTACTCAATCTAAACCAGAAATACTCTAATTAAAAAAGGTGGCAGTAAATGTTATATGCCCTGCCGCACAACTAAGTGAGAATGTGTTTACAACATTTTTTCATTTTTATTTTTATCTTTAGAAATTTTTAAATTCTAGATCCTTTCCTACCTCGAGGTACTCCCGGTGAAATGACTGATGTTGGTTGGTGGAATTTTAGCCTTTTTTTTTTACTGTGGTAAGCATTTTTTTAAGCGCCTTGTGATACTTTAAATCACTGGATTTGATGGTTATCTGGTGGTCAGGAGGAATTTGTATTTATGCTTTTGTTTGCTACAGTAATGCCCGCAAGAGAGGGCAGAAATATAGTGTGCTGTTTTGTGTATTGAATGCCTACTTTATGGAGTCGACCCATAATCCCCCATCTCTTACAATTACACGTCACAATTTAGAACTATCAAAGATTGCGAGTGCTTAGATAAGCCTAAGCAAAGCATGAACTTCCATGTTAAGTTTAGTTTCCCCCCAGAATTGGCATAGACGAGTTCGCGTCGTAACTATTTCACTTGATTGAGAAGTTTCAGCACTTTTTGCAGATAAGATATAGTTACAGCCAGTTTCGTGCACAAATAAAAACCACACTACGTTTCGGGAGGACAACCTCTCGTCTTCAGGTAAAAATAAAACACTAAAACATTTTAAAAATTCATAGCAGTATCTGCCGAGTCACCAAGTCTATAAAAACAAACCTTTCAGGCATGGTCAAGGCCTAAAACATTAAAATTATTTAAAATATTAAAAATATAAAACATACCAAATGATACCGAATGACACACCATATTATAGGATGGGCGCCCGGAAGTAGAGTGTTAACAGAAGGCAGTGATGTCACGTGGTTCAGAATACTATGGCCTGGTCCAAATTATATTGGGTGGTTAGTCAGATGGCTTTTTCTTGAACTTGTTGAATTTGTTAAGTTGTAGGTTGTTGATGACTGGAAAATATTCTTTTAGAGATTTGCTTTCTGGAATTAAATGACTGTAAACAGGAGGTACATGAGTAAGGATAATAAGTGATTCAAGGTTTATTCTTGCCCTGGTGTTGCCCTTGCCCTCCCTCGTACACATGTAATACTCCCTCGTACACATGTAATTTATTTAACAGTACAATTTTCTAGTCTTTATGCAGATTCTTATCCAGTAGAATCTGCTTGAGACTAGAAACTTTTACTGTGAAATAAATTGTATGACATTTAATCCAGTTGAACTCCTGGTATTCCCTCGTGGACATACATTTCACAGTAAAAGTTTCTAAGCTTTATTACGTCACAAAGTAAAAGCCGGAAAGTGCACAAACATACATAAACATGCACTTTCCGGCTTTTACTTTGTAATATTCTACAAGTGATTTTTTAGTTTAATTTCTAGCTTTAAGCAGATTCTACCGAAAAAGAATCTTCCTACACATTAGAATGTTTTACCAAGAAATCAATTTTATGTGCATGAAGGAACACCAGGTAACCATCCACCAGGTTCATTTATTGTACAATTTATTTCACTGTAAGTGTTTCAAAACTATAATCAGATTATTTCGAATATGAATTTTCATAAAAATTTGAAACTTTTACTATGAAATAAATCATGAGGGAATACCACGAGTATTAAGAGAATATGATGGAATACTACGAGTATTGGAAGAATATGAGGGAATACCATGAGTATTGAGAGAATGTAGGGAATATTACGAGTATTGATACGAGTATTGAGAGAATAAGAGAGAATACCACGTTCTTTGAGAGACTATGACGGAATACCATGATTATTAAGAGAATATGAGAGAATACCACGAGTATTGAGAGAATATGAGGGAATACTACGAGTATTGACAGAATATGAGGGAAAACCACGAGTATTGACAGAATGTGATGAGACAATACCAAGAGTATTGACAGAATATGCGGAAATATCATGAGTATTGAGAGAATATGAAGGTATACCACTAGTATTCAGAGAATATGAAGGAATACCACGATCTTTGAGAGACTATGAGGGAATACCATGATTATTAAGAGAATATGCGGAAATACCATGAGTATTGAGAGAATATGCGGAAATACCATGAATATTGAGAGAATATGACGGTATACCACTAGTATTCTAGTATTGAGAGAATATGAGGGAATATAAGGATTACTGAGCGAATATGAGGGAATACTACGAGTATTGCAAAAATATGAGGGAATATCACGAGTATTGAGAGAATATGCGGAAATACCATAAGTATTGAGGGAATATGAAGGTATACCAATAGTATTGAGAGAATATGAGAGAATACCACGATTATTGAGAGAATATAAGGGAATACCACGTGTATTGGAGAATATGAGGGGATACCACGAGTATCTAGAGAATATGAGGAAATACCACGTGTTTCGAGGGAATATGAGGAAGTACCACGTGTATGGAGAGAATATGAGAGAATACCAGGTGTAATGGAGAATACGAGGGCATGCCACGTGTAGCGAGAGAATATGAGGAAATACCACGTGTATTGGAATGAGGGAATATCACGAGTATCGAGAGAATATGAAGGAATGTCACGTGTATCAAGAGAATATGAGGGAATACCACGTATATTGAGAGAATGTCTGCAGATGATCTCCTGTAGCCAAATTAAGTAAGTAGCACTCCGCACCAGCTAGTTACCACTAATTGCACAGAAAACGTGCCTAGTTTTTAACAAAAAGACAAGATTGATCATTAAAATGTCCTATAATATTCTATTTCTTTACACCCATCTTGTGTCGAGTTTCATGCAAAAAGTGTGATGAATGCACCGTTTGCTTGTATGCCTTTCTCCTGACATATTCAGCAACTGAAAGACCAAGCCAAGGAACTAGGAGGCAACGCTTTTCTAGAAAGTTTATTGAAAACACTACAGATAGCGAGTACTGATACTGACAGCTTCAACTTTCAAGCGTCAAGTTTACTTAAGTAGAATATTAACTAAAATGTAATAAAAACAACAGTCAGGTAGGCGTTTTTGTTATGAACCCCCATATAAAATTCATGTCGACACAGAATTTGCAATCCATTGAATATTCTGATATTCAACGTTTAACATTACAATGAAACAAAAAACTTCAAGCATAATAATAACAGACAAAAAATTAATTTTGAGAATTTTTCGAATATTATATTTTCATATAAAACTTGTTTTTAATTTAAAAAAATTACGAATTTAACTAGATTTTAATGTCAGATTAACGTAAACTGGTATAAGAGAAGCCACCAAGTTTCCAAAAAGGATCGGCCTACTTTCAGTGATATCATTCAACCAGGGAGAGGCCGCCAAGGTTAATTCTATCAGCCAAGTTAATCGCAGTGAATAATACTTTGGACGTTAAATGGAAAGTTGAAGATTGCTACTAAGTAGTAATGTTCTAGTTTTCATTTACCTTTCGAACTATTAGTCGGTGCATTTAACTTGGTTAATAGGATTAACCTTAACCACTTTTCTCTGGTTGAATGATATCACTACTTTCAAAGGCCGATCCTTTTTGGAATCTTGGCGGCATCTTATACCAGTTTTGGTTATGGGTGGTACATCTGACACAAAGGTTGAATTTACTCGTGTTTTTCCTCTGCATTAAGAAAATTAGGCACAAATTAAGACAATTTATAATTACAGACAAAAACAAAATAAAAGTCAGAATAAACAGCAGTTATAAAATTCATTAATAACTAACCTCAACTCCAATAAATAAACAACTACATAAAAAAAATTTTTCACACAATGGAAAGTCATTAATCTTTCACACTGTTATTCACCTTATGGACACAATAACTTATTTTAGAACTGTTTTGGCAAATTTTTAAACATTTTAGAGCTTTATTATTTTCTCTTCTCTCCGAATTCATTTTTCCAAACCAATGTTTTATACCTTATTATACCTGTTTTTATTAAAGTAATTCTCTTTGTATTCTCTTAGAGTAAAATCTTATGTGCACTTGTTTTTTAAACAGGATCCTAATTTATTTATTTTGTAAAGATTGCAACCTTTTAGCAAACGACTAGCCAAGTAGCTCACTAACGCTCGCTCATTTAGCGTCGTCTCACTTGAGGACATTTCTGGTTGCAATTCTTATGCCGCTGACGGACATTTCCACACCAAAGACGAACGGTCAAATGTTCAAGAAAATGATCAGTGCAGTATGCGTTTTTCATGAGGTTTCAGTTCATGAAAAAAGGTAACATGCACTACGTTTGCAGTCCTCTTTGTTTATTTCATTTGTTACACTTACGACGATTCACTAGCAACGACGATTTTAAAAGACGGGTCAGTGGTCCTCATGATTTCTCTGTAGACAAAATTACTGTCAACAATCTTATCTCCGTGACATATCAAACAGACCAACTTTCTTCTTTTCACGTTAGCGAAACCACAGACTCCAGCATCATATTTAGTTTGGCTCGCTATCCTAGATTCGTAAATCGTTTGTTATTTTTTTTTTCGTTTACCAGTTTTCTTATCTGGTACATTTGGCATCAATTTTCTTAAGCAAATTTTCAGTAATCTGAAGCACACTAATCTTCGTGTGGATGATCCAGATCAATTTTGCTCGTTATTACGGTGGAAACTTTTTCTGGCGGCTTGTCTCCAGTCACAGATCAAACGAACTTCTTCAAAATCTAGCTTATCTCTACCACTGATCAACTACGATCAGAGTCCAAAAATTTTAACCAAATATATGACATCATTGGTTGTTTGTTGTAGTAAATCCAAGTAATATAACATTTATTTTGCTTTTAACTAATTTTTGGCAAGAAAGATGTATTTTCCGTGCAAGTGCTCTGCGGACTGATCGATTACAACTGTAAATGATAAATAGCAAGACGCCTTGAGTCTGGGCCAGCCAATCAGGAATGAACCAGTAATGATATTTGTAGTAATGAGCTGCAATGTATACTCCTAGTTGGAACAAATACAAAAATCCTGACACGACCACCAACTTCAAATAGACGTGAAATCTGAAAGGAAAAATAATTACCATTATTGTAGTACATTTATGACCGTTGCTTACCTATCATTAGGCTGAACTCAATATTCACAGCATTATTATCATTAATTATCAATAATTCCGTTGAATATAAAATTGATTTAATTTTATGTTTGATCTTTAACCTACAACAATCCAATTGCAGCTTTTTTCTTCTTCAAATCAATAATTGTTTTAGTTAGTCCCTCAATTTATGATAAGATAGTCAAAATCTTAGCCAAATTCCTACAAAATAGCTTCATCAGTGGGAAAGCTAATGCATCTTAAACTTTATTGTCAAATGCTGACTGGCACAGAACAAAAATCCCTTCAGTGGCAGCCCTTTTTTATGTCCCATGATTAAACTACAATATAGGTGTTGGGCGTATTGTAAGCGCAACTAATAGTAGTTTTAAATTTATTTTTATGTTCATTTTAACGACATTACCATAATTGTCAATGCTACTGAGCTGAGTGCAATGATCACTCGGTTAAGTTTGGACTTTTTGTCTTTTGATTCGAAGTGCTGATCTTCGCCAGTCTTTTTTTTAAAGACATTTTTGCTTTTTTTAAAGGCCTAAGGTGCGTGTAACTAATCCTAAAGACTTCCATTTGCATCCAGTGACTACGGGAAAGACCAGTCCCCGGATGGTACGATGGGTGTTTATTAATATTTTCTCACTGTTGTTTAATTTATTTTCTTAAAAAGTTATTACTTAAAGCTACTTTTATTTATAGTAATGACTGACGGCTTCGTTAAAAATGCATGTTTCCATTACAGTTAATATTGTGTTTCTTTTGTGACATGGCTTTGTAACATTCACTCAAACACAGTAAATGTTGCAGACGTACCATGTTATGCTCCTGATTATCGTTAAAGATCACATCAAATAATTATGACTCATATCGCTGTCAGCTACTGCAAATGGACAACTGGTCTGCGTGCCTGAGTATCTCATAGACCAGTTTTACTCGGTGAGTAATCGGGTATATTTTAATGCAATTTTAACCACTCCACAATAGAAATGGCAACGGAAATAGGATTGCATTTGTATTAATTTAACACTAGTTGATTCTACTTGGTTTCCGTCCTGTTTACACTCGATAATCTGCATCATTAAATGTTAAAGACTGAATCAAAATTTATTACTCATTTCACTGGCTTCTAATGGATGAAGTGAAAAATGAAGAAAGTTAAAGATACTTTTCGCCATTTTTCTAAAATAAATGATATTAACGCAAAATAATGCTAATGCATATAGAGCAATAGCCGACTGCTTTAAAAAATAAATTCTTAAAATCAGTGAAACAAGAAAAATCGATTAACGCATCACCACAAAGTATAATTCGTTTTGTAGTCTACTACTAAAACCAAGCATAATGAAAATCACATCACAGTTTAGTTCTGAAAATAGAAATAGAAAAGAATACAGGCACCGCCATTGATAGCAGAGAGAGCATTCCATAAATTGACGATTCGCTTGGTAAAGAAACTGTGGCAGATGTCAAGGTGAGAAGTTGATGCCCGCTGTATGGCACTCCTGGTAAAGGGGCGGGGGGGGGGGGGGGTTAGGATCAAGATTGATAAAATCTTTCAAAATCTGAAGAGTCATACTAGTGTTACCTCAAAGCAATCTGGCATTACGACAATTCAGCACAAGTTATGATAATTTGATTTAATGTAATAGAACACAGTGCTTTTAACCATTGCGATTATTTTGGCCTGTCATAAACTCACGCACAGTTTGATTTCTTTCTTTTCTTTTACGTGTAACGAATTCGTCTAACAAATTGACTATAAGTTACACATTAACCAATTTACAGCAGGTAGCATACAGAATTGGTTACGAATATAACAAACAAAAAATGAAATAAAGTGCGATGTAGTTTGGAGCAGACCTACGAGGGCTTTGGTAGGCAAAATTAGGACTAAAAATCGATAACGTGACACATGGTTTTTTCTTGTTTCTCTGATTTGAAGGATGTATTAGATTTGCTCCTAAATATCACGTTAGCCTGCATTAAAAAGAATTGAAAACCGGTTTTCGAAAAGGTTAAAACGTGTGTGAACCAAACCATAAGTTCTATTTGTTCAGAAAACAGGAACGGAACCGGAACACCATCTAGAACTAAACCGTATCCCGAACTGGAACCCAATTTTTTGAAGTTCGACTGTTCGCATAAATCCCACCAAGCTGCAGAGGGAATCAAATTTCAAACTACGATTTCAAAGATCGGCGTTCTAAACCATCAGATGGATGAGGTTATCTGTTAGAACGTCATGTGTGAAGCCAACGACCAGTGATTAGATTTTAATTGTCGACAGGAAGAATCGCAAATCTGTAATTAGTAATTAAATTTTCACGTTGTGTTTACACTAAAGCATAGCATGGTAAATCAACACTTACAATTCATTCCCATCTTCAATTTGTAGAATTTGTCGATTGTTTTGTTGTTGAATGTAGCGTAGATTTTGGACGATGAGACCACAAAAGACTGCATTGACGAGCACGATTACAGAACAGGACGAACTCATAAAGATTACTTGATACACATTGCCATAGAGAGGGCCAGCATGACGCCAGGCATCCAAAACAGGAATGGGAAGGAATCCAAGGCAATATGCTGTAACGACTACAAAAGCTGGGAGTCCGAATGCATACAGACACTGACTCACGAACCGACGAATGGCGAAAGACCCGATCACCAAAACTACAGATGGTCGACGAATAATACCATTTCGATGAAATGTTTGCCACATGTCGAAGGATATGACGTGAATCCAGCAGTAGGCAACACGTACTGAATATAAACAGAAGCTGTTCACGATATCTGATTCAAGTCCGTCATGGCCACAGCTATGAGCATTCCACACACACATGGATATGTAAAACACGATTAGGGTTAACTTGTGGCAAATGATGGGGTTGATGCTGTTGCCACGAATCTCTCTCACGACCCAAAGGTCTACAACAATCGAAATCAACAAGGCAAACAACGATAGACAACGCACAAATACCCCTACATTATCCAGGAAATGTAGTGATGGACGTAGTTCACTTGGAATACAAACTAATGCGGATCCGTCTTCAGTGATCTGGAAATCAGTGTTCGAGTATGTCAAATTGGCACGTGAATATAAGAGAGTCTCGTTAGGGATAATGCTGAAATCGCTGTTCGGAAACAGGCGCCATTTTGAACATCTTATAAATTTCTCAGATTTAGTACTAGACTCCAAAGCCGTTATGGTCACCATTGCTCTTCACAGTCTGTAAAACGGATAGTTCTATGTTTCGGTGCACTGTTTTATCCGTTACACCTTTAAATGTTGACTTGGTGTTCAAACGATTATTGTGGTCTCAATACCCAACACCCCTCTCGTTACTGAATGTTCAGGCCTGGGAGGATAAATATTTCTCCTTAGTAACAATTTCCCTCTTTTAGAGCAATTATTTATGGTCGGAAAACACAACAAAAGATGAAGACGTTTAAAAGGAATCCTGCACGCATGAAAGCGCTGAAAACAAACCCTAATTACACGGTTGGCTGAAGAAACTTCATAACACACTAACTTTTGTTTTGTTTCGATGTCGGACTACCTTTCTCGAGGTTTGTAATACTGAACTGAAAATAATAATTGTTCTTCTCATTTTATTGTTTTTTTTTTCCAAATAAATCAGCTCTTTGATTTCTTAGAAATTTCGTCATCAAAATTGTAATCATCAAAACTCGAATATACAAACGTAGTGGAATTGGTACGCATACTGTCCACGTTTTAGAACTTGAAATATCTTCCCTGGCCTGAGGTGAATCGTGGTTTGGTGGTTATTCTCCTCACAAACATGTACCGAGGGTACATAGATGTTCGATGTGCCGCTTTACCTTACGTCGACATGAAGAGAGCGGTGATACATGGATATTCAAGTTGTAGTGAATTAGTTTCTGTTAAGTCGATGTAGCATCAACCAAACCGCCTCTATTTCCACGTCTCCATTCAGCTAGCTGGGCGTACGACTTCGTTTCACGGAAGTGACAGGTTGCCGCCCTAGATTCGTGACGTTTACATGCGTCTTTTCAACTACTTAGAATTCTGAAAAACTGAAATCAAAGCAGTACTTAGAGCAATTTAGAAAATAAGGTAGATACATAGGGGGGCGGGGTTAAGGTGTTTTAAGTCCTTACGTCGATATAACATGGTGGTTTGAAATAAAGTGAGTTGAAAGTGGTTTTAGGTCGATACATGGATGTTCTTAAAATGCTATAAACACTAAATCGACATGTTATGTCGGCTTGAGAAGAAGCTACTTAACGATCATCCATGGATCCTCGTTAATGAAACAAAAGTAATCTGCACAACAATTTGGAGTTTAACTTCAAACACACAGCTACAGTATGTAACAATTAATTTCTTGGGTTTCGATTTGACTATTAATGTTATCGTTAGTAGTACTGGAAAAGTAGATTTAGTTTCCTCCCCACCCACCCCCTCAAGAAAGATTTATCCATACGTAAGTAACTAATCTGGTCAGAAGCCTTAACGCTTAATTTGGATTGGCTGTTACTATCAGAATATACTGGATTCTGAAGATTATTCGCAACAGCCTTGGTGACAACCTGGTAAACAGTTTACAAGTTACAGGCCAAAAAAACAATTTTTTTAAGTCGCCGTTTTTGGCTGTCATTTGGTATTTTTACAAGATTTAAATAGTACCTATCTTGAAGTAAGATTATTATTCATAACCAGTTTGTCTTCAATTTGCGATGAACTAAAGGAAAGTTATAAGGCCAAAACAGCTTTTTGGATACCATTTTGTGTCTCAATTTTTTATTTTAATCAGTTGGCACAAAACAACTCATTTACTCCATTCAGCATAAGTTCAAAGACCATTGCTAAGGATTTTCGTTCAAATTGGTTCACGCAGATCTAAACTATTCAGTTATATCAGGGAAAATTTAGTTTTCTGACGTCATTTTGGATTTATTTTTTATTTTTATTAGTTGATATGAACCGTGCATTTACGTCATAGGCCTGAAGTCAAAGAATATTCCCACCAAAATTTATTTGAATTGACTCGCGAATCATAAAATTATTTATTTAAATGGGCAGAAATTACCTATGGACTTCAGTTTGGGGGCGAGCTCCCAAACCTCAAAAAATATAGTCTTCCTACCAAATTTCATTCCAGTTGGTTCATGCGATTTACCGTATCTGCAGAACAGACGACCGATACATACCGGCAAACCGACAAAGCATAGTACCAAATCGTATAAGTGAAAACAGGACCTCTTGCAGGCGCGGGTAAATTTTGCACATGGGCGGCCTTTTGAAGATCCCGACTGGCAACCAATTTGTAATTTTCAGCGTTTTAAGGTTTTACTGTATCCAACGATTTTACCTATTATATTTTTAAGGTTCATACCCCATGAAGTCAAATGTTTGTTGTTTTACGTGAACAAGGTCCAATGTTGGGTTGAAAACCAAATACCAATGCAGTTTACACGAAGTTGTGAGTTTCCTTAGACGGCACCTTTCTTGCGAATGTTCAACAACTCACAAAATAAGGGTGGAGTGAAAAACTTTTTTTTTTTATTAATTTGGGCTGGGTGTGGAAAAGTTGCCTTTTGGTACAAAGTAAGCTGTGTTAAAAGCATTTTGCCCTAGGTGAATATTTAATTCTGCCCCAAGCAACTTGAAAATCTCGGTTTTCGTATATTTTGCAATATTCGGCGTGAAAATCTGTAATTTCTTACAATCACAAATTAATTTGGGCTAGGTATGGAAAAGTTGCCTTTTGGTACACAGTAAGCTGTGTTAAAAGCATTTTGCCCTAGGTGAATATTTAAGTGTACCCCAAACAACTTGAAAATCTTGGTTTTCGTCCATTTTGCGACATTCGGCAAAATTTTTTATAATTTCTTATAATTACAAATTAATTTTTGCTGGGTACGGAAAGTTTCCTTTTGGTAAAAGGTAAACTGTGGTAAAGCATTTTGCCCTAGGTTAATATTTAGGTCTGTCCCAAGCCAGCTGAAAAGGTGGCTTTTTCGGACTTTACTGAATTCTGTATTCAATTCAAATTATATTTCCTAAGTCATAATTTTGTTCAAAATTACCTTAATGTGATTTATTTTGTTTGAAATAAATTATTTATTTTGTCTCTTTTATTTCAAATTGCAAAGTCATTAGAAAATAATTAAAATGGCTGCCGTTTCTTGATGTAAGCAGCCAAAGCCACGGCTGCGTACCAGTTGCCTGATTTTTGGAAACCCTTCAGATTTACCACAGACCGTTTTTCCCATAAATGCTGGGGTGGTGAAATGTTACTTGTTCCTTAAAGAAGAAACAACAGAGATTTGAAGAGAACCCAGCAGTCGCTGAAGTTTCAAGTTGTGCTGCGTCCACAGTCGAAGTATTGTGGCAGAAGGCATCGATTCCAATTATTAACACACAAGCGCATTGTATTTAAGATGAAAGAACTTCATAACGAGCATAGAAATTTGCTCAGACCCTTCGACAGCTGACAAAAATAACCCTAACTATCGAAGAAAGCTACAAATCTATTGCACAAAATCAGTTTCGTTGTCAGATTGAGTTCCAGAAGAACTGAATTCATTAATATTTGAAGATAATGGGGAGTTTATGTGGCTGTTGTTGGAGTTCCACAGCAAATATTAGAATGTTTTCTTTTCGTTTTTCGCATTCGTGCAATCGCTTTGTAATGAATTATCTATACTTCCTATCATCATCTTTCGTGTACTTCTCCGATCTTCCTAAAATGGTCTTTTTGCAGCAGGAATACCTTATCACTTTTCTCACACTTGCGATGATTTACTTCCACTCATTTACAAACTGCAATGTCAAACAACTTGGAATTAGATTTTGTGCAATAGTTTTGAAACTTTGTTTTCTAGTTAGAATCATTTTGTCGGCTCTTGAAGGGTTTGAGCAAATTTCCGTGCTTGACATGTAGTTCTTTTATCTTTGCTACAATGCACTTGTGTGTTAAAATCGGATTCGATGCCTTGTGCCACAATGCTTCGAATTTGGACACGACAGAACTTGAAACTTCAGCGAGTGCTGGGTTTTCTGCAAATCTCTTTGTCATTACTTCTTTAAAGAACAAGTAACATTTCATCACTTCAGCATTTGTGGGAAGAACGGTCTGTGGTAAATCCGAAGGGTTTCCGAAAATCGGACCACTGGTACACAGCCGTGTCTTCGAGTGCTTACATTTAGAAACGCCATCCATTCTAATTATTTTCTAATACGAAATAATAGAGACAGATTAAATAATTTATTTCAAACAAAAAAATTAAACCAAATTAATTTTGAACAAAATTATTACGTAGGAAATGTAATTTGAATTGAATACAAAATTCCGTAAAAGTCCGAAAGAACCACTTTTTCAGCTGGCTTGGGACAAAATGGCTAGGGTAAAATGCTTTTACCACAGTTTACCTTTTACCAAAATGAAACTTTTCCGTACCCAGTCCAAATTAATTTGTAATTAAAAGAAGTTATAAAATTTTTTGCCAAATGTCGCAAAATGGATGAAAACCTAGATTTTCAAGTGGGTTGGGGCAGACCTAAATATTAACCTAGGGCCAAATATTTTTAAAACTGCTTACTTTGTACCAAAAGGCAACTTTTCCATACTCAGCCCAAATTAATTTGTAATTATTAGAAATTTTAATTTGTTTTGACGAATATGGCAAAATTGATGACAACCGAGATTTTCAAGTGGCTTGGGGCAGACCT